>ML816620.1:434363-462374 GCA_009831015.1 Picea engelmannii
CCTGTTCTCCATGTTCAACACATTACCTGATGTCTCACCTATGCTTTTCCATCGCATTTCCTCACTAAGGATAACACCAACAACATCATCAAATTTTAAAGTATTTGAACCAGAGACAGAGTTACTTACATCCATGACCAAGCTGTTCTAGCTTTCTGGCAATGAGCACAAGATTAGAAGAGCCCTGACCTCATCAACAAAGTCCACTTTTACGGAACTTAGTTGATTAGTAACCGTATTAAATTCATTTAAATGATCTGCAACAGACCCACCTTCTGACATCTTCATATTAAATAATCTCTTCATTAGAAATACCTTATTGGACGCCAAGGGTTTTTCATACAATTTGGCCAATGCATCCATCAAACCCTTTGTCGTCTTTTCTTTGGAAATATTGAAAGCCACCGACACTGCCAGGCTCAGCCGTATCGTTCCTAGAGCTTTTCTGTCAAGAATCTTCCATTCTTTGTCCTTCATGGTCGTTGGCTTCTTTGCTACTCCACCCAATGGTAGGAATAGATCCTTCTGATATAAATGATCTTCCATCTGCATCTTCCATAACTTGTAGTTTTGGCTGTTAAATTTCTCGACCCTAAACTTTCCATCTTTCGACATTACTCCCACTCGAACCAAGAACCCTCTTTTCCTGCGAGTTACCTTTTTCTCTGATACCAGTTGTTAGAAAAATAGGACCGTGGAGAAATAAAATAAAACAAATGCGGAAACAAAACACAGAAGATACACAATACAAGAGAGACATGGATTTATGTGGTTCACCCAGTGTGGGCTACGTCCACCAAAGAAATTGCCAGGTCCTTCCTTTATTATTATCCAACAAATGAAGGGATACAACCTACAACAAAACCCGATGTAACTTCCTCTTCTTTCTCTCACAGTCTCCTCTCTCAGAATACAATATTCTCCATCAACCATAGTCGCAATACATTTCCGTCATAAAATAGGGTTGCCTTCTAGGGCAAAAAACCCTAACATAATCTCTACCGTTAGATCTGTGACCTTATAATGAACGGTCCAGATTTACAATGAAATTACAATATACATTTACAAGGCAATTTTTCCTTCGGGGACTTCACCCCTGAACCCCCGCTGGGGGCCCGCTTGCCCCCAGACCCCCCAGCCGGGGGGATAGCCCCCCTGGACCTCGCAGAGGGGGTACCCCCCCTCTGCACTCCCCCGCGTAGAAGAGTGTACATACTTCCGGGGTTTAAATACTTCATGGGGTATAAACATGGTTGAAAATAAAAGACCTCTGAATCAAGAAAATAATCAGGCTCCACAACCAACAACCGCTATATCATCGTAGCTGTAGACTACTTCACTAAGTGGGTCAAAGTTATGCCAACGTTTAAAGATGATGGAGATACTGCAACTCTCTTTTTATTCAACCAGATCATAGCAAGGTTCGACGTCCCAAGAGAGATTGTTACTGACCATGGCAATCACTTTCAAAACCAAATGATGACCGAATTAACATCAAATCTTGGGTTACGGCAAGAGAATTCATCACCCTACTACCTCCAAGCCAATGGGCAGGTGGAGGTTGTAAACAAAACTCTTAAGACTATTCTACAGTGAACTATCAACTCAGCCAAGTGAAATTGGAATTTGATGTTATACTCGACATTATGGGCTTACCGAACATCTGTTAAGACTGCAACCAGTTTCTCACCTTTTCAACTCGTTTACGGGCTGGAGGCAGTCTTGGCCATCGAATGTCAGCTCCCATCTCTAAAATTGGCAATACAATTATTGCCAGACACTTCTCCACTTGAAGAACGGTTAGTACACCTTGAGAAGCTCAATGAGCAGCATCGTGATGTGGCCCTAGCCAACGAGGCTCACAAACATAAGGTCAAGTGTCAGTATGATAGGTCCATTCGTCCTCAAATTTTCTCTGAAGGCGACCTTGTCTTGGTCTATGACCAAGATAAGGACCCCCTGGGGGTAGGAAAATTCAAACCCATGTGGTTCAGACCTTTCATCATAAAATAGGTATTAAAAAAGGGCGCTTATCGTCTGGTTGATTTTGAAGGGAATGCTTTGGCGAAGCCTAGAAATGGGCTCTACCTCAAGAAGTATTACTCATAGGCAGGTCACTATGGGTAACTTTTTGTAACATATGTATAATCTTTGTACTATTACTTTTTAGTTTCTTTTAAGTGTTATGGACGTGTCATTGATGTTATCTTTCATCAATTTGGCAGATGTCAAGTGATTCTGAGGTGTTCGTTGGGTATGCAGACGGTGCTAGTCAGCACACTTGGAGGCTTGCCTCCGCAGCTTGGGTAATCTTTACACCTCAGGGCCAGTTGTTATCTTCCAAAGGTATATGCTTAGGTGACACCACAAATAATGTCGTCGAGTATAGTGAAGTTATTGAGTTTCTTCTTGACGCCTTGTCATTGGGTATCTCTCATCTCCAGATCTACCTCGACACTCAACTGGTTGTGTCTCAGCTAAACAGAGTATATTGGGTTCATGATCCAACCTTACACCGACGATTCCTTAGGGTACATCTCTTAAAATGAAACTTTGATTATATTACATATCTTCATGTTCCTAGGAGATTAAACCAAATTACAGATACTCTAGCTAATCAAATTTTAGATTGACATCTTTCACACATATGAAAGAACATTGACATAAGCATGTAAATACATTTTTGCACACGCAATCCATAAGACACAAAATATCAAAAAACATATATAACATCATAAAGTAACCAGAGTACATAGATGGACGCAAGTGCCTCAAAAATAGGACCAAGAACGAGTCACAGGGCTTCTGCCCTCAAAAAATATACAAGTAGTGCTCATGGCACGTAAAAAGTCTAAATAGGTTCAGGGCCTATGGACCCTGTTATAATAGTCCACAACATGGGATAAAATGCCTAAACAATCCTACCCACATACGAGGTGCCCCAACTACATGAGGCTGCATGGATGGTGGTAAGTCCTCTATCTCTGCCATCGAGACTATGCTAGTGAGTGCAGTAAAGTTCTGCTCAACTCATCTAAGTACCCTCTCAGCCTCCCCAGCTGGGAGGTTCCCTGCTACTGTTGGTCCCCCGACAGCAGCAACTGCAGCTTCTGGCTGAGGATGACGCCTGTTCTGTGCATAATCGGTAGGTTGCATGGGTCCCACATATGCATGCAACAAACGTATATCCGTCAAATACTCTGGCATATAAAAAAAATGATATATATAACAAAAAATACATAAAAATTACATATACAACAAAAAAACTACAAAGGTGGAGACTTACCCATCTCCCCTCGCTCCTCACCAAGAGGCACGGGTATCTCAGGATCTCTAGAAAAGTCTATCCCTGCATATGGGTAATCCTCGATCACAGGGATATGTCGTGACAACCATGAAAAAAAGTCATCATCGAAGGACTCATTGGTCCTTCCACCACCCTGTCGCGGCAGTAATACTACCCATCTACATATAGCAGGAAAAGAGGCCTGATGTCCTCGTACCACTTCCCGAGGACTAAAACTCAAAACTCTCTCAAAGAAGAATGAACACAAAATAATCCTGAACCCGAAGTTCCTCTATGTCCGTGGTCAGTAATCTGTCAATTGCCTCTTCATACACTCAAGTAGTGTGGTACTCCAGTAAAAAATCTGTGCATTCAATCACTGGATAGCACAATTCATCTATGTGCGAGATGCCTGATGCAAGGTTGTTGAACCGGTAATCCGCCTAATCAACAATAATTTCTCCTGCAGTGATAGGTCAGTGATCTTACTGATGGGAACCTAGGATCTCAAACAGTTAGTCCCAGCCTCACAGTGCAGCGCTATCAAGTCCACTATATTAAGCATCCCCACTGGAAACGTCCTAAAATTGACTGGTTCCCCTCTCCTTGAGAGGCCATTCAAAAAATAGATATCCTCAGTGGTGGGCACCAGTGATTGCCCCTCTAGCATAAAGGCCTCTGCATCAGGGTCCCAATAATCAATCAAGTCATTCAGTAGCCTCGGTTTCACTCACATAAATGGACACAGGAAGAACTTAATAAAACCACATTGCATCAATGCAGCCATGACATTCAGATCTCCTGCAACCAACTCAGTAATTGTTTCATGCTCCCTTTCCCTCCAGTGGACATACATCCTGCCAAAACAACCAAGTTCAAGAGGGTCAGTGACTGCTCTTTAGTTTTTTTTGACAATAAAAGGAGGTCCATGCATGCTGTCGAGGTGACAGTCATGTGTACACGCGAGCAAGCTTTACTTTGCCCGAGTGTACATGCGTCCTGTCCAAAGATAGCCCGCGTGGACCTAGGGCCGACCTTTTAAAGGTCGACGCCCACCCAAAAATCGAAATAAAAAGAAAAATTAAAGAATTGAATATCTAGATAGGGGAGTTTGTACTTACTTGGTCCAAGCGGAAGTTCGTTTCGTCCACTGTAGCTCCCGAAATCACCGTTTTTATCAAAGGGGGTCTTTTGGCTCCAAAGGCAATTTCCAAATCAGCAATGGTGATAATGAGCTGCCAGCTTCTATTTATAGACTTTTTGGCCTCTTTTTGTCACTTTTTTGGCCTCCCTTATCAGTTTCTTTATACCAAAAACCATTTAGAGTGATTCATAAGTTATATGGGAGGGATTTAATCGGGTATTGGGACATTTTTTTTGAGTTCTGAGAAAATTTTGACGGGCCGTGAAATTTTTTCCAAGAATCAACTTGAGCATATAGGTTAGGTTACTACCCCGACTTTTGTGTTTCATTGTCTTTTTCCTCTGCCATAGGATCGATCCCATCAGGTTGTGACACAGAACCATCATATCTACTTTAGAAGTGTCACAACTTGGTGGTAGAGATTATCAGAACATGGATGCCCTAGGTAGGTCATGGTTGCATTATGGTGTCCATGCCATCTCTAAAACACTATAGGCTTGGGAGTCTATATAGTCTTTCCTGAATATGAGTTTGAGCCTCATTTTCATGATTCTTCTTCGCTCTTGATCTCACCCTCAAGACTCCCAAAAAACAACGGGTCTCCTTTTAATCCCTTTTCAGACCCTCTAAACATGAAAAGATTACCGAGCAATCTTGTGACCTTTCACACTCGTTAAACTGAAATTTGAAGTCACATCTGTCCGGCGGTAGTTTACCCCTTTTTCGGTCCGGACGGTCAACTGTACGAACAAAGGTATACTCTATGGAACTTTCGTTCTTTAGAAGAGTACTCTCAGGTATAATTTTATCCATTTTTTGGGCCTGAGGGACTAAACTTACGAAGAAGGAACCCCCATGGAGTCCATAGTTAAGCTCTTTTCAGACTCCCTAAAATTGAAAAGATTGTCGAGTGACCTTATTCTTTCACACTTGTTAAATTGGTCCAGAAGAACATTCCCGACGAAGTCCATAGTTAAGCTTTTTTCAGACTCCTAAAAAATGAAAAAATAGCCGAGTGATCTTGTCCTTGTCACACTTGTTAAAATGGTTTTGAATCGACGTATAATCGGTGCTAGTTTACCCTTTTTCGAACCAAATAGACTATCTTCGAAAAAGGTACCCCAATGGAGTCTCCTTTTATGTTTTTTCAGACTCTCTAAATATGAAAAACCACCGAGCTTACCTTCTCTGGGCTCGTTAAACTTACATCGAAGGATGTTACCATTGTGTGTTTTGTTAATCGCGTTTGCATACCCTATACACCAGCCTTGTAATAGTTTGCTTCTGCGTCTTAACACCTTTGGCCCCCGGAGGATTTTTCCCAAGTATCATTCTATGAGAACATCATTCTTTTCCTTGTGCCTTGAGCTTGTATGTTTGCAACACTCATTCCTCCTTTGTAACGTAATATTCCTTTATTCTTTTTTCCCAAATTATTGAAAAAAAAACAAAAAAATCAAATATACCCCAAAAAGAGGAAGGGAAAAGTATTTTCTTTACTGTTAGCATAATGAGTCGCCCTTGGATAAATCACATCTGTCCATTTGTTCATCAGACTATGGGATGTAGTACGACCTTAGGAAGCTTTTCTCGCTATATAGAGTTGTGTTCTCCACCATTTGGTTAGCCTTCCAAACATATGGAGAGTTTGCGTTGCCTCCCGCTTCGTAGACTTATGATTAATGCCATGCTGCATGAGTCTCATTATTTGTCATGCTACTATCCAAGGGAAGTTTATTACCAAGCCTGAGTCGTCCCCTCTACAATATGTCTCTTGTCCGCATACCCGACCATCTTGAACATCCAATCAAGTCCTTGTTCGAAATCACTGAAGCCTTCAGATTGATCATCAAGATTATCAAGTCCATGACCGACGAGCCGTCAAAGACCTCTGGGTAGTGCAATCGTACACTCATATTACACTCCTACCCAAGTTTTGAATATTTTGAAGTTGTTTCTCAAGCTCTGAAGATCTCATCTCCGGCCATGAGACCGAATCAACTTCTGGAAGATGGATACTCTATATGTATATCTTTCTGATTTCGAGATGTAGCTCCACTGTGTATTGTTCGCGGCTACTCTTTATAGTTATTTGACATGGATCTACAATGTATTTGATTGGTAGCCATGATTCTATTTTATCCCAAGCATGGGTATGCCCGCCTCGGTGAGACATTTGTTATTTTGCAGACAACACCTCCTCGTTCCTGATCCTTGGGCTCAATCGTTCGGCACATCAGTAAAGATTCGTAATGTATTTCGGCCATCAGATGCTCTTCTCACCTCACACATTAGGGGGCATCTGTTATAACCCTAAATTGCACCACACATTCTTACCTGGCATCAGGCCAACTCATATCCCTTCTTTGCCAAAGAACTGCTGAACAACTCTTTGAAAATCCTCTTTTATAAAGGCCCATGCTCCCTAATCCATTACTGCACACGTGTACACACTGGCTGACCCAAAATAGCCCGTGTGGACCGACAAAAGCATGAAAAAAGGAAAGTTTCCGATGGAACAAAAAGCTATGGGTGAGTTAACTGAAACTCCCAGCCATGTATGGCCGAGGGTTCGTCCAAATACCTAGCTCCTTCTAGCTTATAAAAGAAGGGGTAGGGGTCCCATTTGGAAAAGGAAAAATATAGCAAAGAAACTCTGCCCATTTACGTATTCCCATTGTCCCAACCCTTTAGCCTTTCCTTGTGCCAAAGGAGATTCAAAGCAAAGAAATTGAAGGACAGAAGAAGAGGAGCCCAGGATCAGGTTCAAGGAGCAGTGGCTGGTCTCAACTTTTGTAAGTTGACTCATTCTAAGTAATAAATAAAATTCTTTTCCCATCCCAACTCATGAATTGTTTATATTTTAATCAATATATGTTTGGATTTCTAACTCGTTAGTATATAAGTAGTATGCATGCACAGTTGTTGCTTGTCTTGGATGCAGGTCAACTTTGGAAGGAGTATTGCGAACAAATAATCAAGCACAACGGAGGATCGACATCAAACGCCGGGAACGAGGTAGGTTGATATTTCCATGCATTTACTAAGAAAAGGGGATTTAAATCTAGGGATGAAGGTAAAAAGTAATTTCTATTCGGTCATATCTGCATGCAAAGTCTGAACTCTATTTGCTAGTCTGTAGGGAGATTTTCCCAACAACAAGGTGAAAGGGATAATTTGGATATCAGTTTTGATTTGAGTGAAGTGCACTCATGCAATCACACATGCAGTGGATATGATTATGAGCATGTGCAAACTAGGCAATTCGAATTCATTGTGAGAATTCTAATTGCAGGGATTGTGCATAGGAGGTAGGTTGTTTGGACATAACAATTGGCACATGTATTTGCTGAGTTTTGTATGACAGTGTGAGATGATTTTATTTTACTGAGAGATCTTGGATTAGAGTTTTGTATGATATTGTTTCATGATCCATGATATAAATAATATATGATAGTGGAGTTTTTAGCTTTACGCTTTCCTGGAAATTTTTTTGTGTTATGTGTTATTGATATTTCACTTTGTGATCATGGTTTAAACTTCTGCAAGAATATTAGTAGAAGAAATTCTATATTTAACAGTGGCATATAATTGTTAGATCAGGAGAATTGTAGGAAATACATTAATTTGTATTGAAATTTCTACATGGTATCAGAGCCACGGAAGTGAGGTGCAAAAATTGTAGTATTTTCGCAGGTCCCATCTTTAGCAGGGTGTGAACCTTAGTAATGGAAACTACACACATTTCTAGGAGTGGAAATTCTCGCACCCTACTCAATGGAGAGGTGCGAACTTCATTAAGATTCTCACAGGCTACTTGAAGGAGACGTGCAAACTTCCCTCACCCCATGGTGCATTACCATGTGAACTTCCTTGTGATTTTCACAGGTTGTACATTGGTAGGGTGAAAACTTCATCCAAGAGTTCGTAGGCTAGACATTGGTAGGGTGAAAATTTCCCTCACGCTACTCTTAGGTGGGGTGCAAACCTCCCAGGGAAAGAAGGATTGTGGTAGTTGAGTTTGTGGTTGGATAACATTCAAATTTGCAAGATTTTCTTGGTGCTACAGTTGATTCAAGATCAAAATGTATTTCAATGGCTTGAGGTTGGAGTATGCACTCGAGGGCATCTCAAACTACATTACTTGGAAGGATAGGATGGAGGCATTACTCGAAGACAATATCTTGAAGCAATACATTGGCAAAGATGTTCCTAAGTTGGATGCAACAGACAATGCAAATCTTGATGCATGGCATAAGAACGTGGCAGATGCGAGGAGGATTCTGTTGGAGGGAGTACGAGACCACATTGTCTCAAGTATCCATGGGAAATCCACACCACATGCAATGTGGAAGGTTTTGAAGGATCTGTTACAAAATAGGAGTGACCATAGGAAATTGGTGCTCAAAGATAAACTCAGGAAGATCAAGATGGAGAAGGGCGACTCCATTCCAAAATATCTCACGAAGTTTTTCCAATGTTGGGATGAGCTTGGCAGTGTGGGAATAATAGTCTTCGCTGATGATTTGGTGAGCTTGGATCTCCTAGGACTTCCCAAGAGTTGGCACGGTTATCAAGACTCTGTCAATGGAAGGGAAAATTTTCTATATTAGGGACGACTATGGTCGGATCTAGCGCAAGAGGCATTCAGGAGAAACACCAGAGATGGATCTTTATCAAAGTGTGATGATGAAGAGGATTGTGATTTGACTGCCAAGGCAAGGAAAGGGAAAGGGAAGAAATTCTATTCAAAATCCGAGTCTAAAGTCAAGAAGTTGGATTTGTCCAAAGTGAAGTGTTTTCACTGTCATGAACATGGGCATCTCGCTACTAACTGTCCGTAGAAGAGGAAGAACAAGATAGTTGTTGGAGCTTCAACTGGTGAGGCTCTTGTCTCACAATTTGAACTTGACTTCTCTTTGATCTCATGCATGGATTCAAGTGCATTGGGATCGGTGTGGTATTTGGATAGTGGCGCTTCCTTCCACATGATAGGAGATAAAGAGTCTTTCAGTGACTTGGAGGGGAAATATATTAGAATTCATATAGAGATGGGTGATGATGGATGATACAGTGCGACTGGTATTGGTACCATTACCTTTCAGAGGGAGTCAGGTCAACCATTTCAATTGAAAAATGTTATGCATGTTCCAGGTCTGAAGAAAAACTTGGTCTTAGTCGCAATGTTGGAGGACAGAGGCTATGACGTTGTTTTCAGTGATGGAAAATCTTTCCTGTGACATAAAGAAACGGGTCAATTCAAGAAGATAGGGATTTGAGTTAAGAATCTCTACATGCTGGAGGTAGATGGCTACGATGCCATGGTGGGCAAGGAAGAAAAAGTGGTGAGCTAGGATGAGGGCGAATTATGGCACAAGCGATTGGGCCATATTCATCATGGAGCCTTGACGATCATGAAACAAATATCTACTGGACTTCCAATGGGAACACTTGCTCAGTTAGATCAGTGCAAGGGTTGCACCATGGGGATGTATGTAAATTCCACCTTTCATGAAAGGGAGAACTGTTCTTCGGTGATCCTGGAGAGAATTCACACAGACGTGTGTGGACCATTCTCGGTTGCTTCAAGAACAAAACATAGGTATTATGTTATTTTTGTTGATGAATTTTCTCATAAATGTTGGATATTCTTCATGCAGAAGAAGGATCAAACATTCTCAAAGTTCTGTGAGTTTATAACATTGGTGGAGAAAGAGTCGGGGAAGCAAGTGAAGGCTCTAAGGAGTGATAATGGTGGAGAATACATCTCTAACTAATTCAAAGACTTCTGTAGCAAAGAAGGAATTTGAAGAGAATTCATAGCGCCTCATAACCCATAGCAAAATGGGATCGTGGAGAGAAAGAACAAAACAATCATGGGTGCATCATGAGCGATGTTGCATGATCAGGGCCTACTAATGCATTTGTGAGTAGAAGCATGAAATACTGCGGTTTATGTGAAAAACCGATGTACTCATAGAATACTTGGAATGAGTACACCTGAAGAAGCCTTCACTGGTAAGAAACCTGATGTTTCTCATTTTAAAATTTTTGGCTCATCTGTTTATGTGCATGTGACCAAGGATGCCAGGAAGAAGCTAGAACCGACTACTAAAGTTGGGATATTTGTGGGGTACATAGAAACACCCCATAATTATCGTGTGTATTTTCCGAACAGTAAGATGACTGTTATGCGATGGGATATAAAATTTGATGAGGGGACAGCCATGTAGTTGTTGCTTGATAGGGAGCTAGACTTGCATGTAGAAGAGGAACTGTTGGTTCCCAAAGATGAGTCTCAAGATGTGGATCAGCCACATGAGGAGGTTCAAGGAGTGGAGGAAACCACTCAAGCAGAGCCATCCATAAAAAATGGCAGAAAGCGCATCATGGAAGCTAACAGATTGAGACTAGATGTTGCATAGAATGTAGGAGCCCCTAGTTCACAGTGCAGATAGAGACAGTCTCCTGATCAATTTGCTGGATACATGACTCTCATGAGTAAATGTATTGTGACTGAACCATCTTCCTTTCAGGAATAATTGTAGGATCCCACTTAGGTTGATGCTATGGTGGAGGAGTATGACTCCATTGTCAAAAACAGTGCATGGGAAATTGTCCCAAGACCGGTCGAAAAATTAGTGGTAGGTTCGAGATGGATCTACAAGGTAAAGAATGCTTGTGATGGGAGTGTGGAGAAATACAAGGCCAAGTTTGTGGCCCGAGGATTCTCACAGATCGAGGGGATAGAATCTGATGAGACCTTTGCACCTGTCGCAAGGTACTCTTCCATAAGATCCATCCTTGCACTCTCAACACAGATGGGCTAGCACATTCATCAGATGGATGTAAAAACTGCGTTCCTCAATGGGATCATTGCATAAGTAGTCTACATTGAACAACCAGAAGGTTTTGAGACCTTTGATAGATATTCGCATGTGTGCAGACTCAAGAGAGCACTGTATGGGTTCAAGCAAGCACCCTGTGCTTGGTACACTCGGTTAGACAGCTATTTCACCGGATTGGGCTTCACCAAAAGTGAAGCGGATGAAAACCTATACCAAATTTTGGTGGAGGGTAAGCTTTTAATTATTGTTCTTTATGTTGATGATTTAATACTGACTGGTGATGGGCAGATGATACACTCATGAAAGGATGACCTTGCAAAGGAGTTCGAGATGAAGGATTTGGGCCTTCTTCATTATTTTCTTAGATTGGAAATATGGCAGCGAGATGGTGACATTTTTATGTCTCAAGGAAAGTATGCAAGGGAGATACTAGGTAAGTTTAACATGGAGGGTTGCAAACCCATGGATACTCCTCTTCTAGGAAACTAGAGGAAAGAGGATGCTACTTCTGGAGAGGTAGTGGATGCTATTGTCTATTAACAATTAGTCGGTTCGCTAATGTATTTAGTGAACATGAGACCAAACATTTGCTATGCGATTAACCAACTAAGTTAAGCGATGGTTAAGCCTACCAAAATCTTTTGGAAGGTGGGTAAGCATGTCCTGAGATATCTGAAGGGAACATATGAGCATGTATTATGGTACAGACAGATGGATGAAGTGAGGTTGCATGGCTTCACAGATGCAGATTGGGCAGGCAGTCCAACAGATAGAAAAAGAACATCAAGGGGTATCTTTAGTATCGGATCTCTAGTTGTTTCTTGGTACAGCAGGAAACAAATATCCATGGCACTTATTTCAATGGAAGCAGAATACATGGCAGGGAGTCAAGCTTCATGTGAGGCTATCTGGATGAGAAATATCTTGGTTGGTTTGTTTGGTTCTCATTTAGATCCGACAATGATTCATTGTGATAATCAGAGTTGCATTAAAATCTCGATTAATCATGTGTTTCATGATAGATCTAATCATATAGATATCTAGTATCATCATCTCAGAGATTGTGTGCAGCGAAATATCAAGATGCAAACATTCTGATGAAGGCACTCACCAGGAGAAAATTCGAATATCATAGAGACAGGATTGGGGTGAAGGATAATCCCTTTCTTGTTGAGAGGGAGTGTTGAAAAGTCAACAAGAAACATGTGTCTAATTTACTTTTCCCTTAAATAAATTGGACAATAAATATTAATATATTATCTCATTCCTAATTGAGTGAGTTGGAGTTGTGACAAAATTATAACTGTAGTTATGTGAGTTGTGAAGTAGTTTAACTCTTTTAAGTGAGTTAAGCCTAGTTGTACTAGTTGTAACTAAACTTGCACTAGTGAGAGTTCAGTGAATTAATTATTAATTAATTCAAAATCAGTGAACTCACATACAACTGAAGATTCACCATGGTTAACTACATGCATGTCAGATCCAATGGAGATCCAGTTGAGATAACATGTGAAAAGGATAGTTTGGCTATCAGTTTTGATTTGAGTAAAGTGCACTCATGAAATCACACATGCAATGGATATTCTCATGAGCATGTGAAAACTAGGAAATTCGAATTCATTGTGAGAATTCTAATTGCAAGGATTGTGCAGAGGAGGCAGGCTGTCTGGACACAGAAATTGGCACATGTATTTGTTGAGTTTTGTATGACAGTGTGAGACAATTGTATTGTACTGAGAGCTCTTGGATTACAGTTTTGTATGAGATTGTTTCATGATCCATGATATAAATAATATATGATAGTGGGGTTTTTAGCTTTACGCTTTCTCGGAAAAACTTTTGTGTTATGTGTTATTGATATTTCACTTTGTGATCGTGGTTTAAATTTCTGCAAGAATATTAGTAGAAGTGATTTTGTATTTAACAGTGGCATATAATTGTTGGATCAGGAGAATCGTAGGAAATACATTAATTTCTATTGAAATTTCTATAGGAAGTGTTTGTAAACCCGCTGAGACATTGAACAGGTCTGCTGGCAGTGGGTAAATGCATGCATGATACCAAGGCAACTTCACCGGGGTGCTGAACATGCTTGTTGGTAGTGAAGCAATGTCAGGTTTAAGAAAATTTTCAGGTACGTCCTTTTGAATTGATAAAAAATAAAGATGTTCTTTATCATGAATGGATGACTCTTGGATAGGACAAAGGTGTTAGAGTGGGTTAAATGACATCCCTGTCAAGGCTATGGACGCCTGCTGGCAGTAGTGGCCCTATCAACAGTATCAGAGTTGGTTTCCTAAACATCGTTTCACTCGTAATCAAGATTTGATACCAGACCGCATTATTGACAGAAATACATCTGATGTTGGACTACGTTATTTTCTGAGTGCTTGAACTGTTGTCAACTTTTTCTTAAAAATTTATTTCATTTGATTCCCTGACATGAATTTTCTAGTGATGCAGAGATAACTTCTTTGCCCAATATGTCGCCATTATTGGCAGCCACACGTAATTTTTTGATATTTAACACTTTCAAAAGAGATTACACTTTCTGTAGCTGCCATCACCTCAAATTTGTAAACATTTTTCTGAGTTTCGAAATGATTGTTGGATTAAAGCTTACCTTATTAATATTTATTGTTTTCATTTTCGTTTGTTCTATTTTTAATTCATGACTGTAAGCATGAATTAAACATAAAACTTGGCTTGGTTTAATAATTTTGCGCCTTAGAAATATCTTTTTAAAATCCACCCATATGTAATTAAAATTCAAATCTTATGAAATGGTTGATTAATCCATTATCCAATTTTTGTTTTAATATGGTTGTTATGAATTCAATAGTTTGATAGTTCATTGTCGAATTATTTTGATACATGAAGAACCTTGGTTAATTTTTTATATTCTTCTGATGAGTTCAATGGTTGTATCATCATTCATGCCAATGAGAACAGACCTGTTGTACTTGTGTTTTCACCTTACCTTGCTAGCTCAAAACATTAATGAAGCTATTCATTATCTCCATAGGGTTTTGTACTCTGAAGGTTTTGACACTCATCGTGAGAGATGGTAAGGAATTCAATGAACCCTCTGATTTTCATTCTCACTATTCGAGTTACGATAACCCCTTGGCTCCACTATTTTCATGCTTACACTCTCCGTTCAGACCTGTTTTTGTTGCTTGCACGTTGGGAATCTAAAGCTATTCCGAGTGATTTTTGTTGCATCCTTGTTACAGTGGTCATGGCTCCTGTCGTTCGTATAGAGACGAATGGATGCCAAGCATTAATATCCCATGATGATGATATAGATGACCTAAAGGATCATGGATGGGATATATTCCTCAAGAAGTTTGAGGGTTATAATCTCCAGGTTGCAAAAGCTTTCGCACAAACCTTTGACAGTTTTAGAGCTAATATTGGAGACATACAATTAGAATTGACAGAGGATTTTGGGAGCAAAGAAACAGGGCTCCCACCAAAGGGAGAGAGGTGGTTTAAAAATGACACAATAGAATAGGTCCCGTGGAGTTTGTTTATGACATCCCGTAAAACCACTTATTGCATAAAAGGTATTCCTATCGCTCTGTTAAAACCTATATGGCATAGTTTACTATTAATTCTGAAGAAATTTGTTATGTGCGAAGGTCAATACAGTCTGGTTTTTCTATACCATATCTGTTTTCTTATGAATTTCATAGGTTTCGAGTTAGATATGCCCTTTTACCTATTGATGAGTCTCTACAAGATGTCCAAGCATTACAAGCGACAAGGTATGAATTTGAGCCTGTTCCACCATGGACTTGTTAAAATTTTGTTGGTGTATATTCTGTTGAACATAGGTGACAGTTGGGAGACCTTTCTGATGAGAAATGGATTCGACCAGGTTGACCCTATAGGAAACCCTGTTTTAAATGCAAACCCTAACTCGGACAAGCCATTGGTTGAAATACAGTTCATTAATTCAATTAATGAACCAAATTTTATTAATAAAACCCCTCTATATAAAGGATCACCATGTAGGTTTTCACCTGCAAGATCTCTGGAACAAGTGACAGCCGAATTAAAGTGAAATTATACTCATATGCCTATGAATGATTCTAGTTTGAACGTTAATGTTAAATCTGATGTCAGGAAACTCTGTAAAGAAAGGAAACAACAATGCACAGATTTGAGTTTCAAGAATAAAAAAGCCGGTCATCTTCAGATCGTGAGATAGAGGATTTCTTAGCTCGAGAAGATACAAAAAATCAGATTTCCAGGAGGGAGGTTATCACCCATGTTGAACCATATGATTTCGTGACCAATTTACCCCCATGTCTTATGGGTAAAAAGGGATTTTTGGGTATCAGCCATGATTTGGAACAAGTAGCAGGTAAGACTGAAGCATCCCTAGTCGACTATGTCCCGCGTCGATCTGCCATCTCCCCGATACACTGTGATAGATGCCTCTATTGGGTAGAGTGTTACTATACCGATGTCCTCTCTTACAGGCCCAAATTAGAACCTTGACTTCTCATAACGATCTGTTGAAACAAGAGAACCTTGATCTCAAGGCACATACAGACATGGAGAATAAACAAATCAAGAGGGCTGGAAATATAATTATTAAGAATATGACGAGTTTCAAAGAAATTATAAACTCTGAACTATATGATCCCTCCTTGGCTATTTGTTAATGGTAAAAGTTTTTGTTTTGATTTCATTTGATTCTGTTGTCAAAGTCGAAATATGAAGATTTGAATTTTGATGTCATTTACTAAAAATAAGACTAGCTACATAATCTATTATTATGTAGCTTAGTCTCTTTTAAATAAAAATTAGTAATTAGTAATTGTTTTTCTAATATATCAAATTGGTTTTGCTATTCTCGGGAAATGGAAGATTGTGTTGTTGATTGCTGGGAGTAAATACTTTCAATTATACGCTTGAATGATCAATAGTTTCTCCTTCTTTATGTTTTATAAAATTTTGGTTTAATTTTGAACAAACCAACTCTTGTATGAGTGGTTTTCAGTTTACTATTTTTGTAATATTAGTTGATTTTGGGAGATTCAAATCTATCCTGTGTGATATGAGTATTTGGATCCTAGATTACTTTAAATACTGTTCACTCGTGTTAATGAGGGCATCTTTGGTTCGAACGCATTATGGACATGTAATACCAAGACATTATGGACAAGTTATTCACATCTCGGATTTAGACTAGCGTGAAATTGTTCCATTACATTTTTCCTTTTATATTATGGAATACTAATATGTTAAACAACTTCAGTCTTATTAGCATATAATGTTTCATTTTATTCAACACTTTAAATTTTGTCTATAATTTGTTGTTCATATATTATACTTGTGATCGTTATTTCACTTAAATATCATTGATTTATGATTGATGTTAAGTGATGTATTATATGGATGCTTGATATTAAATTTATTTTACTATAAGTATTCATCATTACAAGATCACAAGATCTACATGTTTATTACTCTGTTTCTTATCTTTACTTTGAAGCTCACCTTTGAGTTTACTCTGGGAATGTTAGCACAAGCCTGTTACAGGTTTTTTCTCACAGACAAGATAGCTAGGAGTTTGATTTTCGCAGAGACATAAACTCAGTAATTGATTAATCTCAGGTTAGTTTTACTTGCACCCTATGTCTGTTATTAGTTTGTTTATTAATGAAATAGGAACAATTTAGATTGGCTTTGACTGTTATTATGCTCTTGTTTCAAATTATGTCTTATTAGTATGTGTGAATTCTTAGATTTTAAATTATTAAACAAAAAATATAAAATGTATGTGCTTTATTTATCTCCTTCGTAAACAATTGCAAAAACATTTATTTCACAAGACATCCACCAAAACTTGCAAACTGTAAATACCCCGTTCATAATCACATGCTTAAGTTTATGTTTTAACACTTGTAAATAATTAAATTCATGTACATAGTATCGTAGTTTGTTAGATTAGTTTCCTTCTTCTTCTTTTTTATTTAGGATTTTAGTCGGCCAACAGAGCCATTAAACCCGTCAAGTCATGTCACTCCAAATGGCTTGGGTTATTTAGACAACCCCATTCCTAATTTGACCTTCTAGTTGATGATGTGTCACTTACACCCATCAACACATAGGAAGAATTCCAACCAATGTTAATAATGTCTCTATGTCAGTTAGTCGAAAGAGAATATCTTGAGCTTTATCTACACTAAAGAGATGTTCATACATCACCCCTACCAAGGACTGGTACTCACTAAATAATATTTGAGCTGGTCCATTCAATGAAATCCATCTTGTATCAACATATTTTAATATCTTGTTTCCATTTGTAACATCGTCAACAAATTTTTTAAGCTCTGAAAATTGTTTGGGACTACAAGAAAAATATGCATAAGCCTCTTGTACAAGATCTTCAACTTTTGAAACCGATGGAAACTTATTACTATTTTAAATGCAAGATTCATCCTATGATCCATACAATGAATACTCAACATATACGGTGAAGATGATAGTTTTAGTCTAACACAAAGCCATTCCTTTGTCCTTGCATTACTGATGCTCCATCCAGTCCAACACATACCAACTTTGTTATGATCATTAAATGATCCATACCACCACTTTCCTTCAAACTATTATTAACAAGTTCATAAATATTTTCATCTATAGAATTCTCCTTAATTTTATGAACCCTAAGTAGATAAGAATGCCTAATATGGTCATTAACCATATAAATACTCATACAAATCCATGAAGTATTATCAACAGTTGTAACCTCATCCAAAACAAATGACAAAAACCTAATACTTGCAATCTTCTCTTTCATATCATTTGTTTCTACTTGAGTTAGATATTTTTCCCATTCCCAACCACTCGTTAAAGACCAATGAGAAGATGGAAAGTTTGGCATTTGAAGAAAAGATAGATATTTCATGTAATCTGGATAATCTGTCATAGGACACCCTTTAGATAAGATGCGAAATACAATGCTTAATTGAATTGTCTTGGATAGCAAATTGTTTTCCATCGTCTTTTCGAATAGAGATGTGATGCTTCCTCCACCTGCCTCCATTTTTTCCTTATTAAATATTCATTATATTCATTAGCATATTTGACATGTCAAGATTCCTCAGAAGATTTTCATCTGACAATAGATTTCTCCTTGCCATCTACAATTTTCTTTTCATACACCTTTCCTACATGCTTCTTAATTGTATCTAACTTCATCTGATATATCGTTGGCATGCCAAGTTTCCAACTACATATATTGCATCTAACTTTTGGTTTCTCTTTCTCATTTTTTGAAGGTAATGGTTTAATAAATGGAAATTTTGAGACCCAATCTGGTTGGAAGTCTCTCCCTATGTCCCATTAGCCTTTTTGTCTTTTCCATGAATTGGTTGTGTTCTTTTCCAATGAAATATTTTCGACATTTGTACTGCCAATTTATGGTGAAAATGCATTTATCTCACTTTGATCACCAAAGGAACATATTTCCTTATCTATTATTTGGATATTAGATGCATTCTCACAAGAGTTGACATCTCTTTCAGTGATAGTTTTCTCAAAAGAACTCGAAGCATGAAGAGAATGTGGATCCTTGGATTGATGTCTTTGAAAGTATGATGATAGATCATTTTGTATTGATCTTTTCTTCCCATGATCGGTGTTTGACATCTCAATAAATATTCCACAATTGAAATTTCAAATTGATCTAGATGCCAAAAGTGAAACCTGCAAGAGAAATAATATAAAATTAGTAAAATTCCTACCAAGTATAGAATATCTGTATGTATTTATATTTATTATATTTTTTTATGAAATCAAATTCTCTAACTTGTCCTTTATTGTATATAATTTCTATGATTCAACATCTACCAATTAACAACATTAATTATCTCATGCTAATATTCATCTTGTAACCATTTAATATTTTCAGGATAGTTGTATTATACTATTTATTGACTACAACCTTATAATGCTTCTATATCCATTACTGACTATAGTTTACCTTTCAACAACCATAGAGATGAATTTGTTGGCAATGTGGCAATCACCACATACACAAAGGATTTTGGAAATTCAAATAATATTATAATAGTTCTAGTGAATTTATTGATCAACCCAAAATCCATAGCTAGCCTCTCACTGTGACCACATAGTAGATATTCCTTGTCTTCCTCATCCATGTCATGCAATAAAAAACTTGTGTTAGGAACATACCTTTCTAGATGAGTGATGTAGAAAACTAGCAGGATGTAGTATGTTCCCCACACAAATGTTCAGATAGGAAATAATACTAGTAACTGATATGCACTTGTATGTTCTCTTAGAAAGCCAGAGTATAATTGAGGTTGCAGTCCTCTATGAATTCGTAAATAGAAAAGGAAACCTAGACTCAATAAAGATCATATTGTAATGCATACTGAGCTTAATGAAAATTTGAAGAAAACAGTAAATATTCATTTGACCCTTAACCTAATCAATGTATAGTAGAGAGGGTTTTAACTTTTAGCCATAAGATGGAGTTCATTTATGGTAGAAAGAGTCTGATAAGTAAACATGAAGAATAAAATTTAAAAACTAGCAACCTAGGTCTGGAAGCACATATTTACATTTAGGAAAAAATAATGGATAACCAAGGTGCATAAAGATTGTAGTATGTAAGGGGATCATTTATTGTTAAATTTGAATGTGGTTCTCATTGCATACTTTATTGTGGTGCAATTGATGTAGGTTCATGAACAATGCAGTCAATTGAATGTTAAGTGCAATGATTTGATATCAAATGCCTAAGTCTAGAATTTATAGGAAAATGCATGGGCTACCAAATAAGGATCACCAAGTCCTCTGTTTTCATGGAAATAAATGTCTATTTCTAATGTCTGTGCCAAGAACAGTGACACGACATTAATGATGTAAAGAAATTCATATTTCATGTATATAATTTTGTTCCCTCTGTACTATAGACACACACACACACCTATAATCTGCTTTATCTTGTTAAAACTAGTGTGGCAGAATCCAGACTCGACAAGGGTCTAAGTTTGTTTCCTAGGTAAAAACCTCAGGAAAAAACCTCCAAGAAATAAAAAATGAGGCAAGAAATCTTATGCAGAAATTTTTTGTTAAGTGACCTTTTTGTCACAGATGCTAATTTTTCAAAGTTGATTGTAAAAAGGAAGCAATTTTTGGGGCCAATCAATAGTTTCTGGAAGAAGTCGCACATTAATCAACTATTTCTATACCAATGGTTAAATTGATTGAAAAGTAGATACTATTTTCATTTCCTGAGCTTGTCTTCATACTGTTAGTTTTCTACATCACTCATCTATTATGCTCAAATGTTTTCATCTATGCAATATATAGGAATATAGTATGTTTTCATCTATTGGACTCATGCTCAAAATATTGGATAATTCATAGAAAAAATGGAGACCTTACCTTTGACAGAGCTAGTGCAATTGTAGAAAAGAAAGAAGTAGTTGGGCAGAAGGGCCTTGATTTTAGTGTTCACCTATATAATAATGGTACTTGGGAACACTAGAGTTGGTAAGAGTGCAACCCTCAATCAAAATTTTGATGAGGTGAAGTCTGTAATAGATGTTTTTGAACTTGAGTTTATGGTTAAGTTACAAAGAAACATGGAAACCATTGGTATTGAAACTTGAAACAAAGAATTCACCTTTGAAAGAAACGGTGAAGGAATTACTCCAACAAGAATTCAAGTAATATTACAAAGACACAACAAACATCATGTTTCAAAGCATATCAAAGGAAACATTTTCATCATGAAGCCCACAAAAATAGAGGAAATCATATTTCAAGCTTACCAAGGAAAAATGTATATTGTCACCAATTTTCACATGTATGAATGAAAATTCCTTTCATATATTTGTTGATTTTAAGGGAAAACAATCCCCATGGAGAGATCAACCACAATGGATGCATCCTTCACCACAACTATTCATCATAATTTGTGCATCAAAGATATGAGTTTTTTAAAGATATGTTTGAATCTCCAAATATAAAGGAAAACTGATATGAATTTATGCAGGAACGCAAAAAAATACATAAATAACCATGAATACAAAGATGCATTGGAAATAACACTTCATTTCGTTAATATCAAAGAGCTGAAATTTGTTTACAGACAAAATGGAAATAAACTAGCTAGGGCACTGGTAGCTGATCTCTGAGAAGAGATGTGGTGGCTACAGGCCTATGAACTTTGTGCTAAAATGAGGCTCGAGGGCCTATATACTATTGAGAAACAATGGAAACCCTAAACATCCAACAACCTAACCCTAGGAGATGAAACACCAGAATATGGGCCCCATCAGGGTAAATTGGTACATCAATTTCCTGGGGTCGTAACATTGGCATACTATCTCCGTTTGACGCACATGATACATCGTTAGAAATATCTATCCGAGTAATACAACTATTGATTGTGAATATGAAGGATCAAAATGGAATAACATTTCTTGGACCTTTGATTCCAAAAAAATCTCATTAACGGCCTCAAAACGGCTCCAGAAGTTTAGGACCCGAAAAACTGCCAAAAATAGTAAATTGTGCTACAATTAAGGAAACTGAAAAACTGAAAGAAACAATGGTGGGGGTCCATGTGGAATAGGTGGGTGGCCAACAATATCCACCTAGATCATTCCTCCCCCCTTAGGAATCAATGTTCCCCATTACATTGAGTTCCTCCATGAGATGAGGAAACTTCTGTCGAACTTGGTCCCTGGTGAGCCACTTGCCCTGGTGAAGGAGTTGGCCTACTTTGACAACTCAATATAGCTAGATCCTCTATTGGTGAGTGTTCTTGATATGTGTGTCCATAATCCGATCAGTTGTGGCTTGTTCCATGCAGTTTGGGTTTAACTCTGTTTGTGTGAGTTGTTATGCCATGTCGGATGTGTCTAGTAGAGGTGGAAAGTAGGGTTGAAGGCGGTCCATATTGAACATTGGGTGCAGACCAAGGAATGGTGGAATAGTTGAAGCTTGCGGTGGGGTCCAGTGAGGCCCTCCTTATGTAAATGTAGCCATACTTTTTCGCCCACCTGGAAGTTGTGTTGCACCTGATGTTGATCATGTTGTTTCTTGTACTTAGCATTGGCTCTATCCAATATGTCATGAACCTGTTGGAGAATGTGCTAAATGCGCTCAATGAAGTTGGTCGTCTTGGCAGATTCAGAATGAACATGAGCCGAATAAGCCTGAGTAGCTGCAAATGGCATGGCTACATCAATGGGACATAGTGGCTAGAATCCCAAGCCCACCTAAAAGGGGTTGTGGTCGGTTGAGTTGTGGAGGGCCTAGTTATAGCTATATTTTATATAGGGGAGGATCTCATCCCATGTGTATGGATGCTTTGAATTGTACATGCGCAAAATGTGTACGATCATCCTGTTGATGATCTCTGTCTGACCATTAGTTTGGGGATGGAAAGCTGTGGACTTGGTGAGCTTGGTGTCCAGCATTGACCAGAGGCTGGACCAAAATGTAATGAGCAACCTATTGTCCCGATATGAGATGATAGATTGTGGGATCCCAATGTGTACCCACACTCATTCAAAGAATATTTTAGTAGTGGATTTTGCTGTGATATTCTTCTTGCAGGCC
Organism: Picea engelmannii; assembly: GCA_009831015.1. Taxonomy (NCBI): domain Eukaryota; kingdom Viridiplantae; phylum Streptophyta; class Pinopsida; order Pinales; family Pinaceae; genus Picea; species Picea engelmannii. The sequence goes on from ML816620.1 coordinate 457,264, forward strand.
ACCATAATGGCCATCTTCGAGAATCTGTCGATGACCACTAAAACAAAGTTGTTTCCATGCTTATTAGAAGAAAGGCCCAACATGTAATCCATGGAGGTGGATTCCCAAGGTCGAATAGGGGCAGGCAACGGAGTATAGAGGCCTTTCTTCTTGATGGTTGGTTTGGCAATGGCATAGGTAGTGCAGGATCTGATGTACTTCCCGACATCTTATCGAAGGTTTGGCCAATAGAAATACTTCTGCAGTACTGCCACTATTTTATCGTCCCCAAAATGCCCAATGAAATGACTGTAGTGCGCTTCCCAAATAATCTTGGCATGCTCACTTGAAGGAACACAAAGGTGTCCCAGGTGACATAATAGTGCATCCTGGAGGTGAAAATTTGGATCTCAGTTACCCTTCAAGAACGTCTTGTATATGTGGTCGAATTCTGGATCTCTCTTGTAGAGAAGCGACCAATCAGAAGTCTCATGCCCACAAGAGTTGAGCATGGTGGTTATCGCCACGATCGGTGGTCAGCTGAGGTAGTTTGCAACATTACTGGACCTTCCCTTCTTGTACTTGATGTAAAAATGAAACTGTTGCAAATATGTGGACCAGTTCTGATGGCGATCATTCTACAACTTCCCTTGTGTCTATATGAACTGTAGGGGTTGTTGGTCTGTGTGGATGATTGTTTCCTTCCCCAAAATGTAATGCTTCCATTGTCAGAAAGACTTCACAATGGAATGCATTTCTTTGTCATAAGTGGGATACTTTCAGACTGTGTCAGACAGTGTCTCATTGTGATATTCCATTGGATGCCCTTGTTGAGTAAGAATTGCCCCAATAGCATATTCAGAGGCATCTGTCTCGATCTCAAATGGTTGTTGCAAGTCTGGTAATGTGAGCACAGGGGCACAATAGAAGGCAATGTTTCAATTCTGCGAACACCTTCTGTTGAGATTCCAAAAAAAATAATTTTTCTTTCATTCCTCCCTTGGTGACTTGACTCAAGGGCCAAGTGATATGAGAGAATCCCAACAAAAACCTACGGTAGAAATTAGCAAGACCCAAAAATATGCGAAGCTCTGTTAGAGTGGTCGGGGATGGCCAATCCCATATGACTTGGATCTTGGTTGGATTCACATGCACCCCACGCTCATCAATAATGTATCCCAGATACTGAACCTGGGTCATCCAAAAAGGGAACTTCTCCAATTTGGCACACAACTTGTGTTTCCGCACTGTTTGGAGGACCTTTCGGATGTGGTGGAGGTGCTCTTTCCAATTCTAGCTGAATATCAAGATGTCATCCAAGTACACTATTACAAATGAGTTGGTGAATGGCCACAAGATGTTGTCCATCAGCCTCATGAAGGTTGCGGGAGCATTCGTCAACCCGAAAGGCATGACCATCCATTCAAAAAGTCCCTCCTTGGATTTGAAGGTAGTCTCCCACACATCGAACGTTTCGATTGGTGCCTGGTGATACCTGGAATTCAAGTCGATATTTATGAAATATTTCTCCCCTTTGGGTTGTTCCAGAAGGTCATCAATTCATGGGATCGGGTACCTATTCCGGACAATGATCTTGTTCAATGCCCAATAGTCAATATAGAGTCTCCAAGTCCCATCCTTCTTCTACACCAACATGATTGAGCTCCCACAGGGTGATGAAATTGGCCAGATGTGACCTTTTTGCAGTAGCTCCTGAATCTGCCTCTTGATTTCATTGTTCTCTAGAACAGAGCATCGATAGATCGGTCGATTGGGCAATGACGTACCTGTGGTCAGATCGATGGGATGCTTGACCTGATAATGCAGAGGCACCCCTGTGGGTGAGGTGAAGATGCCCCAATAGTCCTCCACAACCTTGTCCATTTGTTGTTGTCATGCAGAGGAGCCCTATATGGAGGTTGTGGCCACAATCTTCTTCTTTCCCTGACGATGGATCATTAGGAAAACAAATTTCCTGGTTTTGGAAATGAGCTTACTGCATTGTTTTGCAGTAACCAAAGAGATAGCAGAAGGCGGTGGTACCTCTGGTATCCTGTACAACTTATTTCCCAAGGTAACAATGACAGCGCGAGGTTGGGACTCATACACAGCATGTCGCTTCCACAAGTATGGTTGGCCTAATAATACATCAAAAACATCAATAGGAGCAATTCCACATATTACCTCATCTGTGAAGGGCTTGATGTTGTAGGGAAGGCGACACTACTGTCTGATGCGAAGATCCCATCCTTGGTGAAGCCACCCGATGGTGTATGGTTGTGGGTGTGATGTGGTCGGCAAGCCCAACCTCTTCACGACCTATACTGAAATGAGGTTCTTTTGGGTCCCACTGTCGAAAATGAACTATAGAGGGGAACCCTTTACCCACATTTGGGAGTGAAAGAGACGCTCCTCCTCCTCTGGATCTTTCGGTTATTCCTTTTGGATATTTGTGGTGGAAAAGGTGGCATTGGGATCTGCATCGATAATTTTCTTCCCTTTCTCAGTCCCCTTCTCAGGTTATGATTCAATGTCATACCATGCATCTGATTCAGAAGTCCTCATCTCAGCTACCAGTGACTGTTTGGACCAACACTCACTTGTGTTGTGAGTGGATATCTTATGGAACTCACACCACTTTCCCATGTCCTTCTTCGGCTTCACAATGTTGTTCTTTGCTTGAGGCTTTGGCAGGTTGTCTTGAGCCGCCATGCCTTGGCTTTGTCCTTTGTTCTATGGTTTGGGGGCACCTTTCACTGGATTTTGATTCACAGATCCAAAGTCTCGCTTCTTCTATTTGAATTTCTTCTCAATCGTGGCAGCATACCGGTATGTCGTACCGAGTGAGGAGATGTCAAGGAAATCCATTTCCTCTTGAATGTATCTATGCAAACAACTACGATACTTTAGCACCAAATGTTTCTTTGAATATTTGATACCCAACTTTGTGTGCAGGGTATGGAACAGATTTGTCATCTCATGCACATCTTGATCCCTTTGTTGCTACAGCGTAGTCCATTGTATGTACTTGTCCGCATATCTCCCAATGGGATAATATTGGCCACCCGCCTATTCCACTTGGACCCCCACCATTGTTTCTTTGATGGCATCTCAGAAAGAATTCCAAGTGGGTATGACCAAGAACAAAGAGCGTTCCTCCTTATCCTTTTTCTCACAGTAGGTTTCCCACCAGTCCTTGACATCGAGGGCAGCTTTGAGCAGTGAAAAATAATCTTCTCTCGGTCGAAAAAGTCATGAACCGAGAAATATCCTTCTAATAGATTCAACAATATATCTACGGTGTATGCATCTATTTGTCCATCAAATATGGGAATTTCAAAGTTTACTTGTACCTTAAAAGGGGTTGCACCTCCAGAGTGGCTACTGGATGCAGATGTGATGCCAGTGGGCAATCATTGAAGGATCTGGGTGAAGTTATCCATCATCACGTTCCTCTATTTTTCAAGGGCCTCCTCGAGCAATATTTTGATAGGATCCCTTGCTCCCTCATCTTTCTTTTCATCCCCCATGGGTTGTTGTTGGGGTTTGTGAGGTTGATCTTGCAAAGGTTCAACCAGATCAAGCCCTAACTCCTTATACCCTGACCTCATTGAGGACATGAAAATAAGGATCGAGAAAGAGTAGACCACTCTGATACCACTGATACAAATTTATGTAGGAGCGCAACATAATACATAAATACCCATGAATACAAAGATGTAGCAGAAATAACACTTCATTTCATTAATATCAAAGAGCTAAAATTTGTTTACAGACATAATGGAAACAAACTAGCTAAGGCGCAGGTAGCTTATCTTTGAGAAGAGATGTGGCGGCTATAGGCCTTTGAAATTTGTGTTACAATGAGGCTCGAGGGCTTATATATTATTGAGAAACAATGGAAACCATAAACATCCAACAACCTAACCCTAGGAGATGAAACACTAGAATATGGGCCCCATCGGGGTAAATTGGTACATCAATTTCCCCGGGTTGTAACTTTGGCATACTATCTCCATTTGACGCACATGATACATTGTTAGAAAGATCTATCTGAGGACTAAAACTGTTGATTGCAAATAAGAAGGTTCAAAACAGACTCATATTCGCCAGATGTTTGATGCCCAAAAAATGTCGTTTACGCCCTCAAAATGGCTCCAGAAGTTCAGGACCCATAAAACTGCCAAAAATAGTAAATTGTGATACAATTAAGGAAACTGAAAAAACTGAAAGAAACAATGGTGGGGGTCCAAGTGGAATAGGCGGGTGGCCACCAATATCCACTTGGATAAAAAACACCCCATGTCTATAATGGAGTTAATAAAAACATTTGAGATATCATAAAAAAAATCCAAAAGATATGCAAAGCAACGTGAGGACAATAAACCAGCTCAACAATTGTTCAAAAGAGAGATGCTCCATGAATATACTCAACATTACCGCAACGATACAATCAAAGTTACAATCAATAGATATTCAAGGGAATCTAATTATTACACTTCATGAAATTAGTCAACCTACAAAAGTAACACATGTGATAGAAGAGAAGTCGGGATCAATGCATACAATATTACCAAGCTATTGAAATAATCATTTCAATGGTTCAAAATTCAATCCCAAGTATTCAAGACAAAGAAAATAGCCTAAGGTATATCAAATAAATTCTCATTAATTTTACCTGATGCAATCACCAACACTATATGCATAGTATGAATTTATTCCAATTACCCATGCCTTTTATTCATTACATATCCATTTCTATACCATCCATTTTACCTATTATTCATTCCCTCCATCTTACAATTTCCATCTACTAATTCACTATTCATTCCATTTACATACATTATATACAACCATCCATCAACTCAAAACCACTTTACATATCCCATTCATCCAAATTTTACCTCACTTCATACTCCCTCAACTCATCCACATGATTCTCCACCAATAGAATAGTTCTATTGGACACTGCAGAAGTGTCCATCTATAGTTTTTTACACTTAGTTTAAAAGAATATTGCTTCAAAAGTGTTGACCTACAGGTTCCTACAAGAGTCTATAGAAGACTCGTTCTACAATCATGCTAACCAATGATTCTATAGGAACATATAGAAATATGAACCTATATACAAT
>ML816620.1:462474-531119 GCA_009831015.1 Picea engelmannii
ATTTGAATTTTGATGTCATTTACTAAAAATAAGACTAGCTACATAATCTATTATTATGTAGCTTAGTCTCTTTTAAATAAAAATTAGTAATTAGTAATTGTTTTTCTAATATATCAAATTGGTTTTGCTATTCTCGGGAAATGGAAGATTGTGTTGTTGATTGCTGGGAGTAAATACTTTCAATTATACGCTTGAATGATCAATAGTTTCTCCTTCTTTATGTTTTATAAAATTTTGGTTTAATTTTGAACAAACCAACTCTTGTATGAGTGGTTTTCAGTTTACTATTTTTGTAATATTAGTTGATTTTGGGAGATTCAAATCTATCCTGTGTGATATGAGTATTTGGATCCTAGATTACTTTAAATACTGTTCACTCGTGTTAATGAGGGCATCTTTGGTTCGAACGCATTATGGACATGTAATACCAAGACATTATGGACAAGTTATTCACATCTCGGATTTAGACTAGCGTGAAATTGTTCCATTACATTTTTCCTTTTATATTATGGAATACTAATATGTTAAACAACTTCAGTCTTATTAGCATATAATGTTTCATTTTATTCAACACTTTAAATTTTGTCTATAATTTGTTGTTCATATATTATACTTGTGATCGTTATTTCACTTAAATATCATTGATTTATGATTGATGTTAAGTGATGTATTATATGGATGCTTGATATTAAATTTATTTTACTATAAGTATTCATCATTACAAGATCACAAGATCTACATGTTTATTACTCTGTTTCTTATCTTTACTTTGAAGCTCACCTTTGAGTTTACTCTGGGAATGTTAGCACAAGCCTGTTACAGGTTTTTTCTCACAGACAAGATAGCTAGGAGTTTGATTTTCGCAGAGACATAAACTCAGTAATTGATTAATCTCAGGTTAGTTTTACTTGCACCCTATGTCTGTTATTAGTTTGTTTATTAATGAAATAGGAACAATTTAGATTGGCTTTGACTGTTATTATGCTCTTGTTTCAAATTATGTCTTATTAGTATGTGTGAATTCTTAGATTTTAAATTATTAAACAAAAAATATAAAATGTATGTGCTTTATTTATCTCCTTCGTAAACAATTGCAAAAACATTTATTTCACAAGACATCCACCAAAACTTGCAAACTGTAAATACCCCGTTCATAATCACATGCTTAAGTTTATGTTTTAACACTTGTAAATAATTAAATTCATGTACATAGTATCGTAGTTTGTTAGATTAGTTTCCTTCTTCTTCTTTTTTATTTAGGATTTTAGTCGGCCAACAGAGCCATTAAACCCGTCAAGTCATGTCACTCCAAATGGCTTGGGTTATTTAGACAACCCCATTCCTAATTTGACCTTCTAGTTGATGATGTGTCACTTACACCCATCAACACATAGGAAGAATTCCAACCAATGTTAATAATGTCTCTATGTCAGTTAGTCGAAAGAGAATATCTTGAGCTTTATCTACACTAAAGAGATGTTCATACATCACCCCTACCAAGGACTGGTACTCACTAAATAATATTTGAGCTGGTCCATTCAATGAAATCCATCTTGTATCAACATATTTTAATATCTTGTTTCCATTTGTAACATCGTCAACAAATTTTTTAAGCTCTGAAAATTGTTTGGGACTACAAGAAAAATATGCATAAGCCTCTTGTACAAGATCTTCAACTTTTGAAACCGATGGAAACTTATTACTATTTTAAATGCAAGATTCATCCTATGATCCATACAATGAATACTCAACATATACGGTGAAGATGATAGTTTTAGTCTAACACAAAGCCATTCCTTTGTCCTTGCATTACTGATGCTCCATCCAGTCCAACACATACCAACTTTGTTATGATCATTAAATGATCCATACCACCACTTTCCTTCAAACTATTATTAACAAGTTCATAAATATTTTCATCTATAGAATTCTCCTTAATTTTATGAACCCTAAGTAGATAAGAATGCCTAATATGGTCATTAACCATATAAATACTCATACAAATCCATGAAGTATTATCAACAGTTGTAACCTCATCCAAAACAAATGACAAAAACCTAATACTTGCAATCTTCTCTTTCATATCATTTGTTTCTACTTGAGTTAGATATTTTTCCCATTCCCAACCACTCGTTAAAGACCAATGAGAAGATGGAAAGTTTGGCATTTGAAGAAAAGATAGATATTTCATGTAATCTGGATAATCTGTCATAGGACACCCTTTAGATAAGATGCGAAATACAATGCTTAATTGAATTGTCTTGGATAGCAAATTGTTTTCCATCGTCTTTTCGAATAGAGATGTGATGCTTCCTCCACCTGCCTCCATTTTTTCCTTATTAAATATTCATTATATTCATTAGCATATTTGACATGTCAAGATTCCTCAGAAGATTTTCATCTGACAATAGATTTCTCCTTGCCATCTACAATTTTCTTTTCATACACCTTTCCTACATGCTTCTTAATTGTATCTAACTTCATCTGATATATCGTTGGCATGCCAAGTTTCCAACTACATATATTGCATCTAACTTTTGGTTTCTCTTTCTCATTTTTTGAAGGTAATGGTTTAATAAATGGAAATTTTGAGACCCAATCTGGTTGGAAGTCTCTCCCTATGTCCCATTAGCCTTTTTGTCTTTTCCATGAATTGGTTGTGTTCTTTTCCAATGAAATATTTTCGACATTTGTACTGCCAATTTATGGTGAAAATGCATTTATCTCACTTTGATCACCAAAGGAACATATTTCCTTATCTATTATTTGGATATTAGATGCATTCTCACAAGAGTTGACATCTCTTTCAGTGATAGTTTTCTCAAAAGAACTCGAAGCATGAAGAGAATGTGGATCCTTGGATTGATGTCTTTGAAAGTATGATGATAGATCATTTTGTATTGATCTTTTCTTCCCATGATCGGTGTTTGACATCTCAATAAATATTCCACAATTGAAATTTCAAATTGATCTAGATGCCAAAAGTGAAACCTGCAAGAGAAATAATATAAAATTAGTAAAATTCCTACCAAGTATAGAATATCTGTATGTATTTATATTTATTATATTTTTTTATGAAATCAAATTCTCTAACTTGTCCTTTATTGTATATAATTTCTATGATTCAACATCTACCAATTAACAACATTAATTATCTCATGCTAATATTCATCTTGTAACCATTTAATATTTTCAGGATAGTTGTATTATACTATTTATTGACTACAACCTTATAATGCTTCTATATCCATTACTGACTATAGTTTACCTTTCAACAACCATAGAGATGAATTTGTTGGCAATGTGGCAATCACCACATACACAAAGGATTTTGGAAATTCAAATAATATTATAATAGTTCTAGTGAATTTATTGATCAACCCAAAATCCATAGCTAGCCTCTCACTGTGACCACATAGTAGATATTCCTTGTCTTCCTCATCCATGTCATGCAATAAAAAACTTGTGTTAGGAACATACCTTTCTAGATGAGTGATGTAGAAAACTAGCAGGATGTAGTATGTTCCCCACACAAATGTTCAGATAGGAAATAATACTAGTAACTGATATGCACTTGTATGTTCTCTTAGAAAGCCAGAGTATAATTGAGGTTGCAGTCCTCTATGAATTCGTAAATAGAAAAGGAAACCTAGACTCAATAAAGATCATATTGTAATGCATACTGAGCTTAATGAAAATTTGAAGAAAACAGTAAATATTCATTTGACCCTTAACCTAATCAATGTATAGTAGAGAGGGTTTTAACTTTTAGCCATAAGATGGAGTTCATTTATGGTAGAAAGAGTCTGATAAGTAAACATGAAGAATAAAATTTAAAAACTAGCAACCTAGGTCTGGAAGCACATATTTACATTTAGGAAAAAATAATGGATAACCAAGGTGCATAAAGATTGTAGTATGTAAGGGGATCATTTATTGTTAAATTTGAATGTGGTTCTCATTGCATACTTTATTGTGGTGCAATTGATGTAGGTTCATGAACAATGCAGTCAATTGAATGTTAAGTGCAATGATTTGATATCAAATGCCTAAGTCTAGAATTTATAGGAAAATGCATGGGCTACCAAATAAGGATCACCAAGTCCTCTGTTTTCATGGAAATAAATGTCTATTTCTAATGTCTGTGCCAAGAACAGTGACACGACATTAATGATGTAAAGAAATTCATATTTCATGTATATAATTTTGTTCCCTCTGTACTATAGACACACACACACACCTATAATCTGCTTTATCTTGTTAAAACTAGTGTGGCAGAATCCAGACTCGACAAGGGTCTAAGTTTGTTTCCTAGGTAAAAACCTCAGGAAAAAACCTCCAAGAAATAAAAAATGAGGCAAGAAATCTTATGCAGAAATTTTTTGTTAAGTGACCTTTTTGTCACAGATGCTAATTTTTCAAAGTTGATTGTAAAAAGGAAGCAATTTTTGGGGCCAATCAATAGTTTCTGGAAGAAGTCGCACATTAATCAACTATTTCTATACCAATGGTTAAATTGATTGAAAAGTAGATACTATTTTCATTTCCTGAGCTTGTCTTCATACTGTTAGTTTTCTACATCACTCATCTATTATGCTCAAATGTTTTCATCTATGCAATATATAGGAATATAGTATGTTTTCATCTATTGGACTCATGCTCAAAATATTGGATAATTCATAGAAAAAATGGAGACCTTACCTTTGACAGAGCTAGTGCAATTGTAGAAAAGAAAGAAGTAGTTGGGCAGAAGGGCCTTGATTTTAGTGTTCACCTATATAATAATGGTACTTGGGAACACTAGAGTTGGTAAGAGTGCAACCCTCAATCAAAATTTTGATGAGGTGAAGTCTGTAATAGATGTTTTTGAACTTGAGTTTATGGTTAAGTTACAAAGAAACATGGAAACCATTGGTATTGAAACTTGAAACAAAGAATTCACCTTTGAAAGAAACGGTGAAGGAATTACTCCAACAAGAATTCAAGTAATATTACAAAGACACAACAAACATCATGTTTCAAAGCATATCAAAGGAAACATTTTCATCATGAAGCCCACAAAAATAGAGGAAATCATATTTCAAGCTTACCAAGGAAAAATGTATATTGTCACCAATTTTCACATGTATGAATGAAAATTCCTTTCATATATTTGTTGATTTTAAGGGAAAACAATCCCCATGGAGAGATCAACCACAATGGATGCATCCTTCACCACAACTATTCATCATAATTTGTGCATCAAAGATATGAGTTTTTTAAAGATATGTTTGAATCTCCAAATATAAAGGAAAACTGATATGAATTTATGCAGGAACGCAAAAAAATACATAAATAACCATGAATACAAAGATGCATTGGAAATAACACTTCATTTCGTTAATATCAAAGAGCTGAAATTTGTTTACAGACAAAATGGAAATAAACTAGCTAGGGCACTGGTAGCTGATCTCTGAGAAGAGATGTGGTGGCTACAGGCCTATGAACTTTGTGCTAAAATGAGGCTCGAGGGCCTATATACTATTGAGAAACAATGGAAACCCTAAACATCCAACAACCTAACCCTAGGAGATGAAACACCAGAATATGGGCCCCATCAGGGTAAATTGGTACATCAATTTCCTGGGGTCGTAACATTGGCATACTATCTCCGTTTGACGCACATGATACATCGTTAGAAATATCTATCCGAGTAATACAACTATTGATTGTGAATATGAAGGATCAAAATGGAATAACATTTCTTGGACCTTTGATTCCAAAAAAATCTCATTAACGGCCTCAAAACGGCTCCAGAAGTTTAGGACCCGAAAAACTGCCAAAAATAGTAAATTGTGCTACAATTAAGGAAACTGAAAAACTGAAAGAAACAATGGTGGGGGTCCATGTGGAATAGGTGGGTGGCCAACAATATCCACCTAGATCATTCCTCCCCCCTTAGGAATCAATGTTCCCCATTACATTGAGTTCCTCCATGAGATGAGGAAACTTCTGTCGAACTTGGTCCCTGGTGAGCCACTTGCCCTGGTGAAGGAGTTGGCCTACTTTGACAACTCAATATAGCTAGATCCTCTATTGGTGAGTGTTCTTGATATGTGTGTCCATAATCCGATCAGTTGTGGCTTGTTCCATGCAGTTTGGGTTTAACTCTGTTTGTGTGAGTTGTTATGCCATGTCGGATGTGTCTAGTAGAGGTGGAAAGTAGGGTTGAAGGCGGTCCATATTGAACATTGGGTGCAGACCAAGGAATGGTGGAATAGTTGAAGCTTGCGGTGGGGTCCAGTGAGGCCCTCCTTATGTAAATGTAGCCATACTTTTTCGCCCACCTGGAAGTTGTGTTGCACCTGATGTTGATCATGTTGTTTCTTGTACTTAGCATTGGCTCTATCCAATATGTCATGAACCTGTTGGAGAATGTGCTAAATGCGCTCAATGAAGTTGGTCGTCTTGGCAGATTCAGAATGAACATGAGCCGAATAAGCCTGAGTAGCTGCAAATGGCATGGCTACATCAATGGGACATAGTGGCTAGAATCCCAAGCCCACCTAAAAGGGGTTGTGGTCGGTTGAGTTGTGGAGGGCCTAGTTATAGCTATATTTTATATAGGGGAGGATCTCATCCCATGTGTATGGATGCTTTGAATTGTACATGCGCAAAATGTGTACGATCATCCTGTTGATGATCTCTGTCTGACCATTAGTTTGGGGATGGAAAGCTGTGGACTTGGTGAGCTTGGTGTCCAGCATTGACCAGAGGCTGGACCAAAATGTAATGAGCAACCTATTGTCCCGATATGAGATGATAGATTGTGGGATCCCAATGTGTACCCACACTCATTCAAAGAATATTTTAGTAGTGGATTTTGCTGTGATATTCTTCTTGCAGGCCACCATAATGGCCATCTTCGAGAATCTGTCGATGACCACTAAAACAAAGTTGTTTCCATGCTTATTAGAAGAAAGGCCCAACATGTAATCCATGGAGGTGGATTCCCAAGGTCGAATAGGGGCAGGCAACGGAGTATAGAGGCCTTTCTTCTTGATGGTTGGTTTGGCAATGGCATAGGTAGTGCAGGATCTGATGTACTTCCCGACATCTTATCGAAGGTTTGGCCAATAGAAATACTTCTGCAGTACTGCCACTATTTTATCGTCCCCAAAATGCCCAATGAAATGACTGTAGTGCGCTTCCCAAATAATCTTGGCATGCTCACTTGAAGGAACACAAAGGTGTCCCAGGTGACATAATAGTGCATCCTGGAGGTGAAAATTTGGATCTCAGTTACCCTTCAAGAACGTCTTGTATATGTGGTCGAATTCTGGATCTCTCTTGTAGAGAAGCGACCAATCAGAAGTCTCATGCCCACAAGAGTTGAGCATGGTGGTTATCGCCACGATCGGTGGTCAGCTGAGGTAGTTTGCAACATTACTGGACCTTCCCTTCTTGTACTTGATGTAAAAATGAAACTGTTGCAAATATGTGGACCAGTTCTGATGGCGATCATTCTACAACTTCCCTTGTGTCTATATGAACTGTAGGGGTTGTTGGTCTGTGTGGATGATTGTTTCCTTCCCCAAAATGTAATGCTTCCATTGTCAGAAAGACTTCACAATGGAATGCATTTCTTTGTCATAAGTGGGATACTTTCAGACTGTGTCAGACAGTGTCTCATTGTGATATTCCATTGGATGCCCTTGTTGAGTAAGAATTGCCCCAATAGCATATTCAGAGGCATCTGTCTCGATCTCAAATGGTTGTTGCAAGTCTGGTAATGTGAGCACAGGGGCACAATAGAAGGCAATGTTTCAATTCTGCGAACACCTTCTGTTGAGATTCCAAAAAAAATAATTTTTCTTTCATTCCTCCCTTGGTGACTTGACTCAAGGGCCAAGTGATATGAGAGAATCCCAACAAAAACCTACGGTAGAAATTAGCAAGACCCAAAAATATGCGAAGCTCTGTTAGAGTGGTCGGGGATGGCCAATCCCATATGACTTGGATCTTGGTTGGATTCACATGCACCCCACGCTCATCAATAATGTATCCCAGATACTGAACCTGGGTCATCCAAAAAGGGAACTTCTCCAATTTGGCACACAACTTGTGTTTCCGCACTGTTTGGAGGACCTTTCGGATGTGGTGGAGGTGCTCTTTCCAATTCTAGCTGAATATCAAGATGTCATCCAAGTACACTATTACAAATGAGTTGGTGAATGGCCACAAGATGTTGTCCATCAGCCTCATGAAGGTTGCGGGAGCATTCGTCAACCCGAAAGGCATGACCATCCATTCAAAAAGTCCCTCCTTGGATTTGAAGGTAGTCTCCCACACATCGAACGTTTCGATTGGTGCCTGGTGATACCTGGAATTCAAGTCGATATTTATGAAATATTTCTCCCCTTTGGGTTGTTCCAGAAGGTCATCAATTCATGGGATCGGGTACCTATTCCGGACAATGATCTTGTTCAATGCCCAATAGTCAATATAGAGTCTCCAAGTCCCATCCTTCTTCTACACCAACATGATTGAGCTCCCACAGGGTGATGAAATTGGCCAGATGTGACCTTTTTGCAGTAGCTCCTGAATCTGCCTCTTGATTTCATTGTTCTCTAGAACAGAGCATCGATAGATCGGTCGATTGGGCAATGACGTACCTGTGGTCAGATCGATGGGATGCTTGACCTGATAATGCAGAGGCACCCCTGTGGGTGAGGTGAAGATGCCCCAATAGTCCTCCACAACCTTGTCCATTTGTTGTTGTCATGCAGAGGAGCCCTATATGGAGGTTGTGGCCACAATCTTCTTCTTTCCCTGACGATGGATCATTAGGAAAACAAATTTCCTGGTTTTGGAAATGAGCTTACTGCATTGTTTTGCAGTAACCAAAGAGATAGCAGAAGGCGGTGGTACCTCTGGTATCCTGTACAACTTATTTCCCAAGGTAACAATGACAGCGCGAGGTTGGGACTCATACACAGCATGTCGCTTCCACAAGTATGGTTGGCCTAATAATACATCAAAAACATCAATAGGAGCAATTCCACATATTACCTCATCTGTGAAGGGCTTGATGTTGTAGGGAAGGCGACACTACTGTCTGATGCGAAGATCCCATCCTTGGTGAAGCCACCCGATGGTGTATGGTTGTGGGTGTGATGTGGTCGGCAAGCCCAACCTCTTCACGACCTATACTGAAATGAGGTTCTTTTGGGTCCCACTGTCGAAAATGAACTATAGAGGGGAACCCTTTACCCACATTTGGGAGTGAAAGAGACGCTCCTCCTCCTCTGGATCTTTCGGTTATTCCTTTTGGATATTTGTGGTGGAAAAGGTGGCATTGGGATCTGCATCGATAATTTTCTTCCCTTTCTCAGTCCCCTTCTCAGGTTATGATTCAATGTCATACCATGCATCTGATTCAGAAGTCCTCATCTCAGCTACCAGTGACTGTTTGGACCAACACTCACTTGTGTTGTGAGTGGATATCTTATGGAACTCACACCACTTTCCCATGTCCTTCTTCGGCTTCACAATGTTGTTCTTTGCTTGAGGCTTTGGCAGGTTGTCTTGAGCCGCCATGCCTTGGCTTTGTCCTTTGTTCTATGGTTTGGGGGCACCTTTCACTGGATTTTGATTCACAGATCCAAAGTCTCGCTTCTTCTATTTGAATTTCTTCTCAATCGTGGCAGCATACCGGTATGTCGTACCGAGTGAGGAGATGTCAAGGAAATCCATTTCCTCTTGAATGTATCTATGCAAACAACTACGATACTTTAGCACCAAATGTTTCTTTGAATATTTGATACCCAACTTTGTGTGCAGGGTATGGAACAGATTTGTCATCTCATGCACATCTTGATCCCTTTGTTGCTACAGCGTAGTCCATTGTATGTACTTGTCCGCATATCTCCCAATGGGATAATATTGGCCACCCGCCTATTCCACTTGGACCCCCACCATTGTTTCTTTGATGGCATCTCAGAAAGAATTCCAAGTGGGTATGACCAAGAACAAAGAGCGTTCCTCCTTATCCTTTTTCTCACAGTAGGTTTCCCACCAGTCCTTGACATCGAGGGCAGCTTTGAGCAGTGAAAAATAATCTTCTCTCGGTCGAAAAAGTCATGAACCGAGAAATATCCTTCTAATAGATTCAACAATATATCTACGGTGTATGCATCTATTTGTCCATCAAATATGGGAATTTCAAAGTTTACTTGTACCTTAAAAGGGGTTGCACCTCCAGAGTGGCTACTGGATGCAGATGTGATGCCAGTGGGCAATCATTGAAGGATCTGGGTGAAGTTATCCATCATCACGTTCCTCTATTTTTCAAGGGCCTCCTCGAGCAATATTTTGATAGGATCCCTTGCTCCCTCATCTTTCTTTTCATCCCCCATGGGTTGTTGTTGGGGTTTGTGAGGTTGATCTTGCAAAGGTTCAACCAGATCAAGCCCTAACTCCTTATACCCTGACCTCATTGAGGACATGAAAATAAGGATCGAGAAAGAGTAGACCACTCTGATACCACTGATACAAATTTATGTAGGAGCGCAACATAATACATAAATACCCATGAATACAAAGATGTAGCAGAAATAACACTTCATTTCATTAATATCAAAGAGCTAAAATTTGTTTACAGACATAATGGAAACAAACTAGCTAAGGCGCAGGTAGCTTATCTTTGAGAAGAGATGTGGCGGCTATAGGCCTTTGAAATTTGTGTTACAATGAGGCTCGAGGGCTTATATATTATTGAGAAACAATGGAAACCATAAACATCCAACAACCTAACCCTAGGAGATGAAACACTAGAATATGGGCCCCATCGGGGTAAATTGGTACATCAATTTCCCCGGGTTGTAACTTTGGCATACTATCTCCATTTGACGCACATGATACATTGTTAGAAAGATCTATCTGAGGACTAAAACTGTTGATTGCAAATAAGAAGGTTCAAAACAGACTCATATTCGCCAGATGTTTGATGCCCAAAAAATGTCGTTTACGCCCTCAAAATGGCTCCAGAAGTTCAGGACCCATAAAACTGCCAAAAATAGTAAATTGTGATACAATTAAGGAAACTGAAAAAACTGAAAGAAACAATGGTGGGGGTCCAAGTGGAATAGGCGGGTGGCCACCAATATCCACTTGGATAAAAAACACCCCATGTCTATAATGGAGTTAATAAAAACATTTGAGATATCATAAAAAAAATCCAAAAGATATGCAAAGCAACGTGAGGACAATAAACCAGCTCAACAATTGTTCAAAAGAGAGATGCTCCATGAATATACTCAACATTACCGCAACGATACAATCAAAGTTACAATCAATAGATATTCAAGGGAATCTAATTATTACACTTCATGAAATTAGTCAACCTACAAAAGTAACACATGTGATAGAAGAGAAGTCGGGATCAATGCATACAATATTACCAAGCTATTGAAATAATCATTTCAATGGTTCAAAATTCAATCCCAAGTATTCAAGACAAAGAAAATAGCCTAAGGTATATCAAATAAATTCTCATTAATTTTACCTGATGCAATCACCAACACTATATGCATAGTATGAATTTATTCCAATTACCCATGCCTTTTATTCATTACATATCCATTTCTATACCATCCATTTTACCTATTATTCATTCCCTCCATCTTACAATTTCCATCTACTAATTCACTATTCATTCCATTTACATACATTATATACAACCATCCATCAACTCAAAACCACTTTACATATCCCATTCATCCAAATTTTACCTCACTTCATACTCCCTCAACTCATCCACATGATTCTCCACCAATAGAATAGTTCTATTGGACACTGCAGAAGTGTCCATCTATAGTTTTTTACACTTAGTTTAAAAGAATATTGCTTCAAAAGTGTTGACCTACAGGTTCCTACAAGAGTCTATAGAAGACTCGTTCTACAATCATGCTAACCAATGATTCTATAGGAACATATAGAAATATGAACCTATATACAATACCTACAAGAAATTGCACCTATAGATGTTACAATGTCACCACCTTCTATAGGAATTTACAAATGACACCAGCCTGTAGAATCACACAAATCAAGAAAAGGGTTTACTACATGAAGTCATAGAGACCAATAATCCAGCTCCAAATCATTATTTCAACCTACAAGAAGGTTTCCAAAATCCATCATTTTACCTACAACATGCAAATCATTCCACCATCAAAATGCAAATCAAATACTTACTATAAAAAATTCACCAAGAGTAAAGGTATGTCACATATACTAGTTTTAAGTGGTTATATTTTTTATATTTGCATATCATATCATATGGTCATTCAAAATATCACCCTAATTTCTATCTAACCTATCACCCTTAGTTCCATTATTCCTTCTCAACATAGTTGTTGAAAACTAAAGTTGGAGGGGAGAGAACATTGTGTGGTGACACAAAGCATGTGACATGAAACATGCCAATGAACTTCAATCAAAAGCCACAATAAAAAAAAAGAACATGGGGTCACATCAAGATAAGGCATCATAATAATTTCATGATAAAGGCCTTTTCTTAATGATAGTACAAGTTTAAGCAGCACCGTGGAGTCTTGGAGCAGTTCCAACAATAACACTTTTCTTGTTTCATGCTGAATATTGTCCAAGGTTTGGGAAGAGTCATGTCTAGTTTGCAACATGATGAGAACTACATGGTTGGAAACGAAAGAAGAAAAGTGAGTTGTCTCACTCAACTTGAGTAAGTTGGCCATATATATATATATATATATATATATATATATATATAATGTTTATATCTTGTATTACATCATTCAGATGTTGAACTTGAGCTTGTATGTTGTTGATAGCTCAAGACAAAGAAATGACCATTTTCACCTCTTGAACAACTTTGTTAAAAGGCTATTAAAGACATTAGCTCAAATTCACTAAAAGCAGAAAGATTGATGTCTTCTAAACCAAATTAGATGAACTACTCCCAAATCAAGTGTGGAAAGATTATTGTTGGGTATGTGTTATATTCTTTGCATGAGTAGGTGGTTTTCTGCATTAGGAAATGTGACACCTACCTCGGGAAATGTGTCATGTATTTAGTTGGTTTTTCGGCACATGGTTTTTGCCGATGGTTTTCTATTTTCGGTTAAGGAATTAGGGTTTTGGACTAATCCAGGTCATTGGGTTAGGGTTTTGGATGCCGCTGGATCCTATATGTATATTGTATTGTAAACAATGTAACACTATGAATGAATATAGAATATGTTGGTTTTCCCCGTTTGGGTTTCCAGGGGAAAAATCTCTGTGTAATGTTTGTATTTGCCATTGTATCTTTTCTGTTCTTTTCTGAATATCTATTTGCAGTAGATATTGTACAAGGTTAGGATTTACAATTAGGATTCCTTTTCCCACCAGTAAATCACCAACAATATTAGGATTCCTCTCTACTGAATTTGGGGTAAGTCTTTGCGCCGTCACATGGAGTCTTGGAGCTGAATTCATGGCCAAACTAGCCAATCATCTGGTTCTTGTTCATGTCTGAATGATGTAATACATGATATAAATGTGGAGCGTGATTGAGAACAAAGGAACCCTAAAGGAGTAGTGAATATTGAACTATAAAATGAAGGCACATCTATAGAATGTTAGGATCTATTTGCAGTGAGTACAACAACACAAAAATTGCTTTAGTTGCTTCCCTAACTACCTCTGTAGGTATAGAGTCAACAAAGGTATTGGAGATTGGAAACTGGTGTGTTTTAATGTTAAATTCCTTGTTTGGTTGGAATGTAACATGAAACATGAGGTAATGGGCATGTTCCCCAACTGTGTATGTAAAGCACCTTTCATTCTCTGAATGCAAGTACACAATTGAGTTGTTCTGTGAATAAGTAGAGAGAATTCTGAGATTTCAATGAATTTCGACTCTCTTTTGATGTCTCTATCTTTTTTTAATGCGTGGAAATATGTAGACTATGGATACTAACATTAATTAATGAGGAGGATTTGTATTTACTTGAGCATATAGTATAGTAATTGCAGCAGTACATGGCTCTATATCAATTGCATAAATTTCATTCAAAGGTATCATTGTTTGATTAAATCCATTGAATTTATATGTTCTGTAAGTAATTTCCTTTTGAGATAAAGCATTCAAAAAGATACATAATAAGTGCAAGTTTCCTTTAAACCAAACCTTTGATCTTTTAGAACATTAAATCCATTGAACTAACTGTGTGTATCATGAATTCTGCTACACTAACCTTTTCTACAATTTTTAATTTTCCATGACCCGTGCCTATTCTGGTGATTAACATGGCCCAACCAAAGGCCTTTGATTTACCTTAATTTTTTTTTTTTTAATTAGGATATGGAGTTTTGTGAGTTTTTAACAAGGTTTATCCCACACTCACTGGATAAGGTAAGTTGCATCAAGCCAAATATTTTTTGTTTTGTTTTGTTTTTTAGTGTATGTAAGTGATTGCATATATTGACTCAGGTAACAGTCTAGTTGTATTGAGGATTTGGAACTAGGACTAGGTTTTTGAAATTGCATAGCACATGCTCACATTTATGGTAAGGTTTCAACAACTTAGGTTTGTAGGATGAACCTTGAGAGGAGACAATGAATATATTTAAAATAATTGATGAATTATGACAAGATGATACAAGTGATGAAGAAAAGGATATTGATCAGAGTTAATGGTGCTCCTATAGAGTGAAGGTGATATTGCTAAGATATGAAGCATTCAAAGTTAGAGTCCTTATACATCCTAACATTTTATAGATTTAGTTGAGTGATGTAAATATCTTTGCTATATTTTCTCTGTATGTGTGAAGGAATCATTGTAGAGGAAACAACAGGTCTTTTGGATTCTTTGCCTAAGTATAACACTGAACCAATGGTTGTGGCCATATTATTGTTACAAAGGATATCTGAACTTGCAGATGGTATGAAAGAAATATAATTTTGCTACTTCTTGTTAGAAAATTTTAAAATGTCATGCTCGTAGTTGTATGATGGACATAAATTCTTTTGCAAATAAATTAGGCATTTCTTACTAGATTTTTTATTTGAGCAATGCTAACAGGAAGAAAGAAGAAAGGCATTGGCTGAGATTGAGGTGAGTTATTACAGGGAGAACAAAAATATAGGAAGACTTAAATTTGGGTATGTATCCCTGTGGTATATTTGGGTGTATGGTAGTGCATCCAGAGCACTCAGAGGACTGAAGGAAAAGGCTAATTTTACATTGGATCCTCCCTTTGATGATAGAAGTACCAGTTTAAGAAGCACTGTGGAGTCTTAGAGAAGTTCTAACAATAAAACTAATAATGACACAAGGTAGTGAAGATCCTTGAATAAATTAGAGGACACAAGACATAACATTGATCTGAACATTTCCCAATAGGAGTGTTGGCACAGGGGTAGACCCAGGGTTCAACGCTTCAACAATGCACCAACAAATACCTAACTATCGGCCCTTTCGGCAACACCTATGAAGCAGATGAAGTCTCACCCGAGGTAGAGGCGGGGGTGGTTGCAAGACTCAGGTGTCTGCAACCTTAACTGGGACACAGATCTGTGAATCTAACACTTAGAAAACACTTTAGCATAGATCATTCATCATTATTTAACCCTCATGGCACTCTGCAGATGGCACATAGCACCGCATCATTCACTTAGATCTAGGTTAAGTTAGCATATAGAAACAAAAAAATAGGTCTAGCACTCAGCACTTCCAAATATGTCAGATCTACATCCATACATCTAAGAAGAACAAAGCAAAGTAGATCTATCTAAGTATATCATAGAAAAGCACATAGCATAATCATATCAATTAACAACACATGGAAAGAGACAAACACATTATGTCGAGGCACTTAGCACAACACACAGGTTTACCATGGTTCACCTCCACCCTGGGGCTACGTCCACAAAGTCTTATTCTTCTTTATTAGCTTTGGTCAATCTGATTACAACACAGAGCTCAAACTTGTACTTTTCATAGGACAGGAGATCTACGCGCACCTCGCCAGATCCTCCTTCCCCGAGTAGATCTAGCATAGAGCCTTCTTACAATCTGTGCATTCAACACTTACAACACTTACACTCAGCTCTACAAGTCGGTCACGCAGTATACACAAAGCCTTTACTAGCACTTAGCTTATCGGCCTCTCTTACATTGCCTAGCTACTTATTTATACTTTACAAAATAGGCCTAAACATGGGTAAACCCATGGGTTGACATCCCATACCCATTACATTATCCCCAAAAACCCAAAAAGGACCCAAGAAAGGGGTCTAGCTTCCACGATCTCCTCTTCGCGTTGCGCTCTATCTTTGACAAGCTATCGAAGTTCCAAAAATGGTCAAATATGACCAGGTGTTTCCTCAAAATTGGTCAAGGGCCAACAATTCCCCAACACTCACCTGTGACTCATCTCGAGTCACTTAGATCTGGGTAAAGTTGCCTCAAAAGTCTCGAGCTTGGCTCGAGCTGCTTCGACTTGTCTCTATGCTACTACTTCCTGCTCAGCGAACTCTTGAACAACCACTTTGCTGATAGGCCCTTCCAGTTGTTGCTCGACTGTAAAAACTACTTGTTGCAGTAGTGTTCCTTGGCCTTCAATTTCTTCAAACAATATATAGGCCTCCTCCTGGCTTGGCTAGAGTTTTTGGGTGACTTATATTACTTTGTTCTGCATGGTAAGAACAATTTGTTGGGAAGTTCATTATTCCTGGGATCTCTTCATCCTCTCGATAGGTGACAGGAGCTTGAGCTATGCCTGTACTATATGTGCGTTCTTCTTTGCTTCCTGGAATTGGGACTCTATTTTCTTCAACTCTGGGTCTTCAAATAGTTTCTCATATATCTGTGTGGTTTTGTTACTTAGTTGTTTTCATTCTGCAACAGTTTTTCTAATCCTCTCGACTGAACTCTGAGCATCCAATTCTTGTTGGTCACGCACTTCTTGTGGAGTCTGTGGTATGGTATGAAGCTCTAATTCCATGACCCTTTGTTGAATCTGCTGAATAACTTCAGCCAGCTTCATCACTTGATGCTCTATGGGCTCTTCAAACTTCTACTCTAAGCTGGTCACAGATAAAAATGCTCTGTTGACTGCTTCTTCAATTCCAATCTACTTTGCAAGAAGCTGCTCTTTCTCTTTTTGGAACTTCGCTCAATCTTCTTCAAATTTTTCTTGGAGAGCATTCTTCTCTCGTTGCGCTACTTGACGTTGCTCAATAATTTCTTCCTGTGCCTTCTTGAGGGCCTGGGTGGCCTGCACTTTTTCTTCCTGAGCACGTCGAAGGTGTACTTCGAATGTATCAACAATCTTGCAGAGCTGGACTGATTCATCTCCTTCTTTTGTTGTTCCTTCTGGTAGAGGCATAGTAGAGATTGCTTGGCTAGACTGGAGTGCCTGTTGTACTCCTTGGAGTGCAATCTCAATCTGGCTATACATTTGTTCTTGCTTCCCTTCCTTCTTCTCTATTATTTCCTTTGAAGCATCATTGACTGCTGCAAAAATGAAATCAAAGTCTTCCAACGTGAGGGCAGTTCACATATTAGTTATAGGGGTTCTTGGTTTCTTTCTGGAGGAAGACTTCAGAGGTGAAACCTTCCTTTTCTTGGATGAGTGTGCTTCATCCCTAGGTGGAGGTACTTTGACTTGTTGTTGCTCAGATTCTGCACCTTCTTCATCATCACCTTCTTCGTCTGGCGTAATGGAAGTTGTCCTTACAAATCTTCTATCTATATCCTGAACCTCTTCGGGCTTCTTCGTCTCCTTTGTCTTCTTTGTTCTACTGGGCCAAGGTGTATCTTGCGCAACTTCTAGGCTATCGATGTCTGAAATTTCTATGGGGTCTGCTAAAGAAAGGAGTTCCGCCGACCATTCCTTGGTGATCTCTTCCAGGTCTTCTTCTGCCAACTTATAGTAGGATTGGAGTTGTTCTTGGTGCTCATTAGCCCGTGGGGTTAGGTATATAAAATGACGGTCCACGCTGAACTTTATCAGAGGTCGAAACCTCTATAAAGTGTTTGGGGTTATGTGAGGTTCACTTCTTATGGATGCTTTCAGTTGATTATAATATATGTGGAAAACAACATTCGATTGCCATTGCTTGCTCATGTCGTTCGAGTACCACAAGGTACTGAACTTCACAGCTAGTGGCTCAAAAGGGTCAAGGTCCAGGAAAGTTGCGCCTTCTGGTAGCTCCCATGCAACAAAGACGATCAGTATCAGGAGCCAGCTAAAATGGAATTCGTGCCCCTGATCCTGAGATTCTCTATAGTCAATCTCGAGTTGATTCACCAGGTACTTTGCCCAGCTCATCTGTAGTCCCTCTGTGCATTTTCCTGTGAGGTCAACTACGAAGCCTAATACTTGTGTTGGTCAATTCTTACATACCAGCTTCCCTGGGATTAGTTGGAATGCGAGGCACACTGCACCAATTTCAATAGAAGCTATCTTGTAGCCTCTCACACCTTTCTCAACATATCTATAGGCCTCTTTTATCTTCTATGCAAGAGCACAGTCTGTGGTCTTTCCAGGATAATAATCGGGGATCAAGGCCCTACATGCTAAGCTCGGTGATCCTATTGATCCATGCTGGATCAATAGTTATGCAGCATTCTAACCATAGGTATCCTCTGTGGTAAATTTCTAGCAGTAACTTTACACAAGCATTAACCTCCTAGTGTCTGCTGAAGTGTGGTATTTTCACAACGTTTAGCAGAGTAGACTGTGCGAGGTTCATCGTCCATTATTGTGGGATGAGCTTCAAGTTCTTTCCCTTAGTTCGCGTCAAGTACTTATATGGGGAAAGAATTCTATAAATTTTAAGGTCCCACAGGTTGAAGTCGCAAAACTTCAACGCTATAACCTTGTCTTGATCTGCGCAGTAGGTGCATACTCCCTTCGATAAATATGCAGTTCTAGGGTATATTCAAAATCTCTAGGGACACTGTCCTTGTTAATCGTACCGCTCAGAGGGGGTATGTAAGCTGGTAGAATGGATGGCACTAACTTTGCATTGGCTATGTCGTCCTTATGCTTAGTTCTCCTCTTTGCATCGGCTCAAGATGTTCCAGCTCAAGAAGTCGACGGGGAGGATTGCACTCCTCTCATCAATGAGGCTTGGACTCCTGTGGATATTCTTCTTTCCTATATGACTATCTCAGTCATTAAATCGAGAAGGATTTTTGTGATTGATTCCTCAAGCGCGGTGAGCTCATCAGACATACGCACTGGGGAAAGATAAGTAGGGTCACGATGATCTCAAAACACTACACTAGGGTGAACGATCTGATTGCAATGATCACTGTATACAATTACGAGTTCTGTGGGCTTCAAATTTTCAGTTGGCAAAAGTGTTCTTTGTGCGTGGTGCGACGAGCTAAATAGGAAATTCATCAATGGTTTGGTTGCAATGAGTATGAATCTTTCGTGAACATTGATCCATCCATTATGGCATGGTCCAATGGTCTGGTGGTGATCCTTTAATGATTTTCTGTCCGTTCGGGGTGAAAGTCGAATAGGTATATCAGTCCAACGACTATATTGTTGCACCATGGCGAAGTGCCAAATGTCGTTGTTCTGATATCTCGGTGAAGCTCAATTATTTTGATTTTTCCTTCTGGGAAGTTTCCTTTGGAACCTTCTATAACTTTTCGATCTTGGTTCTCTTCTTACTTAGCTTCCTAGCCTTCTTCCCAGTGAGATTTGTCTCGGTCATCCTTTTTCCATTCTGAGTCTTATCTTCTCTCGACATAGTCACTTCGTGCTGCTGAGATTCTTTCTTCAGATCCAAGGGTAATACTCCTTCATCATGTCGATTAGGTATTTCAGTCTTCTTTGGTTCTTCTAACACTCTTATAGATTCGACATCCAGGTCCCTATTGTTCAACAACTGAGATCTGTTCTCTTATTCTTCCATCAAGTAGGCAATCCTTCTAGTCATAAATTCCATGAGTTCTTGCTTCTTCTGTTCTAGGGATTCATTTTCTTCTTTTCTCTGGATCTGGTCTTTTTCAATCCAGATCTTTCCTAACAAATCTGGAAATGGGGCACCATCCTCAATAAATCTAATAACTTCGAACTCTTCCTCTGTCAAATCTCCATGGGTACTCATAGCTATCTGGGTAATTCTTCCACATAGGGTTACCATTTTTCCTTTAAACAACCCTATTCTTCCTAGTGAAGGAACCATAGTAGGCCTTCCTAGGGTTTCCCAAGTACTTTATGTCATAATGTTCATCTGTGTTCCCTCGTCCAGAGCACAGTCAATGTCGAAGTCTCCTATTCTTACTTTGATTTTCTCCTTTTCTTTGAATATCTCTGACAAATTGGCATCTTTGTGTTCATCCAAGGTTTCTTTCATTTTCAGTAACATAATCTCTGATTCTTTCTGGGGTTCTTTTATAATCTTAGTCTCTTGACCTTGCTCTATTTCATCTTTTCAAGTCTAGTAATCATTCTAGGGAAATCCAGTACTTCATGGTCCATAGCCTTACAACAGAGGCAACTAGGGTTTCTCCTAGGGCATTCCTTAGCAAGATGTCATGGTCTTGTGCAACTGTAACAAAGAGTTAATCCTCTCTTTCTCTTCCATGATCCCCAACTTTTCTTGCACTGCGCACTAGGATCATGATGGCTAGCCTACAAAAATGCCTTTCTATGATCCTGCATCCATTGGTTAGTCCAAAAATTCTTTCTATGCATAGGTATAACATATCTTTCATTATTCTTATCAGATCTATTCATATCAAATGTTCTTTCATCTAACAACGACCTAGTTTTCAAGCTAGGACAAAATCTATCAAGCATACCTAAATCCATACTTTAGAAACAACAATTTTCACTTCTTTTACTTCTATAGATTACAAAGCTTCTAGATCCAAGAACTTTTAACTATTCTTACCTTTATTAGAGCACATAGCTTACATATCCTACCTCTTTCTGTAGATCTGACTTAGAAACTTCTACTTTAACCTTTCTTAGAGAACAAAGCATTCAGATATGATTTCTTTTATTCATATCCATCCTTCCTTCTTCAACACAGAGATTTTCAGATCAAGTGGATCACTGCGCACTAGGGCACAGGTCCATGCACAGAGCTTTTACAATTTCAGGATGAACTTTCTACACAAAGCTTCTTCTTCCTCGGTTCCCAACAATCATAGATTCAGGTCCCAACAATGGAACCATTTGTTGGCACAGGGGAAGACCTAGGGTTTAACACTTCAACAACGCACCAACAAAACCCTAACTACCAGCCCTTTCGGCAACACCTGCAAAGCAGATGAAGTCTCACCCGAGGTAGAGGTAGGGGTTGTTGCAAGACTCAGGTGTCTGCAACCTTATCTGGGACACAGATCTATGATTCTAACACTTAGAAAACACTTTAGCATAGATCATTCATCAATATTTAACCCTCATGGCACTCCGTAGATGGTGCAGAGCACCACAACATTCACTTAGATCTAGGTTAAGTTAGCACTTAGCAACAACAAAATAGGTCTAGCACTCAGCATTTTCATATATGTCAGATCTACATCCATACACCTAAGAAGAAAAAAGAAAAGTAGATCTATCTAAGTATATCATAGCAAAGCACATAACATAATCATATCATATCACAACACAAGGAAAGATACAAACACATTAGGTCGAGGCATTGAGCATAGCACATAGGTTTACCATGGTTCACCCCCACCTTGGGGCTACATCCACAAAGTATTATTCTTCTTTATTAGCTTTGGTCAATCTTATTATAGCACAGAGCTCAAACTTGTACTCCACATAGGACATGAGATCTGCTCACACCTCACCATATCCTCCTTCCCCGAGTAGATCTAGCACAGAGCCTTCTTACAATCCATGCATTCAACACTTACAACACTTGCACTCAGCTCTGCAAGTTGGTCACACAATATACACAAAGCCTTTACTAGCACTTAGCTTATCGGCCTCTCTTACATTGCCTAGCTACTTATTTATACTTTACAAAATAGGCCTAAACATGGGTAAACCCATGGGCTGACATCTCATACCCATTACATTATCCCCCAAAACACAAAAATAACCCAAGAAAGGGATCTAGCTTCCACAATCTTCTCTTCGCATTGCGCTCCATATTTGACAAGCTGTCGAAGTTCCAAAAATGGTCAAATATGACCAAGTGTTTCCTCAAATTTGGTTAAGGGCCAACAAGGAGTTTGGTAGAAAAAGTACTTAACCATATTTATAAGACAAGATCTCCAATATATCATAGTTTTATACTCATAAATTTCTCACTCATTTTAGAAAGTTGTTGAATATTGCCTTATGAATCCTTGTAAATCACTAGGACTCATGCTCAAATGTTTTCATCTATGCAATATATAGGAATCTAGTATATTTTTATAATCCATGCAATATATAGGAATCTAGTATATTTTTATAATCCATGCAATGTGTTCACTGCATAGGTCTTGTACAAGTTTGTTTGTTTGAGCAACTAAGAGGAAGTAGAAATTCTATCAAAACTGGAGGCCTTACCTTTGAAAGAGCTAGTGCAATTGTAGAAAAGAAAGAAGTAGTTGGTTAGGAGGGCCTTGATTTCAATGTTCACCTGAACAATCATGGTACTTGGGAACACTAGAGTTGGTAAGATTGCAACCCTCAATCAAAATTTTGATGAGGTGAATTATGAAATAGATGTTTTTTAGGAAATAAGAAAGAAGGTGTAAGAGATTGTTAGAACAATTGTAGGAGTTAAGAGTGTATAATAACCTTAATGAATGCAACTCTTGATGCTTGCAGTCTTGACTAGAGGGGAAAATTATATATATATTTTCTAACCTGGAAAATGGGTATATGAAAGTAAGGATACTAGTAGGAAACATAGTAATCATGCTCATCTATGGGAATTATTACCTATGACTGAGAAGAATTTAACACTACAGAGAATGCATCTGTGTAGGTATAAGTGGAAAGACACAAAGAAGTTTTAGCCAGTTTACAGAAAACAACATTTTTGGTGATGAAAAACATTCTATTCCAATTACTCATGTAGAGCTAGTAGGTTCTTATAATTGCATGCCCATGGAGCATCAATTTTCTTTTGGGAATTTAATATGGGGTAATGTAATGTAGCACCCATGGTTCCCTAGTTATCTTTGATATCCTTCAATCACATCAGAATTTGTGAAAATATGTTGTAATAACAATCATATAGGTGGCCTATTTTGATGACCAAACATTTTCATGGTACAAGGAATGTAGCTTGAAGCCTTTCAAAAATAATTTCATAAAGATGGAAAATAAATCAACTTCCAAGCCTTTTCTTAATGATAGTACCAATTCAAGCAGCACCCTGGAGCCTTGGAGCAGTTCCAACAATAACACTTTTCTTGTTTCATGCTGAATATTGCCCAAGGTTTGGGAAGATTCATGTCCAATTTGCAACATGATGAGAACTACATGGTTTGAAATGGAAGAAAAAAAGTGAGTTGTCTCACTCAACTTGAGTAAGTTGGCCATATTTGTTTTTTTTTATGTTTATATCTTGTATTACATCATTTAGACGTTGAACTTGAGCTTGTATGTTACTGATATCTTAAGACAAAGAAATGAACATTTTCACCTCTTGAACAACTTTGTTAAAAATCTATTAAAAACATTAGTTCAGATTCACTAGAAGCAGAAAGACTGATGTCTCCTAAACAAAATTAGATGAACTACTCCCAAATCAAGTGTGGAAAGATTAAGATTCCTTTTCCCACCAGTAAATCACCAAAAATATTAGGATTCCTCTCTGTTGAAGTTGGGGTAAGGCTTTGCACCATCACATGGATTCTTGGAGCTGAATGCATGGACAAACTGGCCAATCATTTGGTTCTTGTTCATGTCTGAATGATGTAATACATGATATAAATGTGGAGCGTGATTGAGAACAAATGAACCCTAAAGGAGTAGTGAATATTGGACTGGAAAATGTAGTCACGACTATAGAATGTTAGGATCTATTTGCAGTGAGTACAAAAACACAACAACTGCTTTAGTTGATGCTCTAACTGCCTCTGTAGGTACAAAATCAACAAAGGTATTGTAGATTGGAAACTGGTGTGTTTTAATGTTAAATTCCTTGCTTGGTTGGAATGTAACATGAAACATGAGGTAATGGGAATGTTCCCCAACTATGTTTGTAAATCACCTTTCATTCTCTGAATGAAAGTGAACAATTGAGTTGTTATGTGAATAAGTAGAGAGAATTATGAGATTTCAATGAATTTTGACTCTCTTTTGATGTCTCTATCTTTTTTTAATGCATGGAAATATGTAGACTATGGAGACTAACATTAATTAACATGGAGGCTTTATATTTCCTTGAGCATATGGTATAGTAATTGCAGCAGTACATGGCTCTAGATCAATTTCATAAATTTCATTCAAAGGTATCATTGTTTGATTAAATACATTGAATTTCTAAGTTCTCTAAGTGATTTCCTTTTGAGATAAAGCATTCAAAAATATACATAATAAGTGAAAGTTTCCTTTAAACCAAACCTTTGAGATTTTAGAATATTAAATCCATGAACTAACAGTCAAGTAACAAAACATAGCATTGTTCTAATTTTACCAATATGATTCATAAGTTTCCTAAAAGCACAGGATAACCCTATACACTATTTTTCCCCTAAAATAAATTACGGGTTAATGATATAAGTTTAAAAAAATCACTCTATTACAAAAAATTTGCCCAATAAAAAATTGGAGACCCCTTAATTTCGCCCATGAGTGAAATTTCGCATAAAATCAATTATGATCGTGGATGTCGATATGATCGTGATCTGCAACCTCGGTGAAAGGTTGATAGGTGGCATGTGGTGAGAGGTGGGTTATATGCCGAGAAGTGGATGATATCAGGAGGTGGGAGACAAGTGTAAGAGGGAGGTAAGGTGTCGAAAATGAGGGAACAGCTGGCAAGAGGTACGTGGTAGTGGGAGTGTGAGTGGGGAACAAGTGTCGGGTGGTGAGAGGAGTGATAGGAGTGAGTGGAGGACAGATGGAGCACGATGAGAGGGGCAGTATCGGGAGGGAATCTGACATGATTCTGGAGGGGAAGTAGGCAATAAGTAGTTTGGAGAGGGGGGGGGGTATGAAATCCTAAGGAGACACTATGTTAGGTAGGGCTCGCGGCAAGGAAACCACTTTTCCAGACCCCCCCCCCCACTGTTAAACGTAGAAAGGTTGGGGTGGGTCCGAAATCATGTGAGGAACATTGATCCAGAGGATGAGGGTGTCATCGATAGGGATTAGTGCGGGAGTTAGGTACTCCATGACAAAAAGTCTTTTCTACGCATTATGGAACCCCAAATGCCACGGGAACTGTTGATCTCACATTAACACCGAATCTTCACCGTCGATCATGTCAACTTGTTGTTTGTGTTTATTTCGAGTCTAACATGGTCTACTCTGATTGGCTGCTGGATTTTGTGGAATCTTACTGAGTTTTCAGTGGATTTTTCAAACATGTACACACAAAAGACTCAGTGGACCTGCGCTATGCTTCGTTAGTGGAAAATATGATGACAAGTATCCTAAATTCAAACCAGAACACGTGACCTCTTTCAAGAAAAAAAAATGATGGTGAAAATAATTAAAGACAGATAGAGGTCATGAAAAATAAGAATGGGGAATAGGATAACCAAGCAACAATAAAGCTCAAAATTGATGGATGGATAGGGTGAGAGATAGAAGGGGGTAGGGGTGCATACCTAGGTAACAACACATGCCAAGGAAGGGTGGAGTGTTGAGATGAAAATCTACCCATGACCTTGGTGATAGTGTAAGGCCCATAACGAAGTGGGAAGAGATTTTGATGGGGCCTTGTGAGACATTCCTTCTGCAAATGTAACCAGATTTTGTCTCCAACTTGAAACTAGTGCGGTACCCTGTGTTGATCATGGCATTGCTTGTACTTAGCATTGGATTTCTACAAAATCTCCTGGACCTGTTGGTGGATGTGCTGAATCTGCCCAATGAATCTGGTGGCTTTGTCAGTCACAGACTAAACATGGGGATAATTTGTCTATGTGGTGGAAAGAGGTAGTGCAACATCAATGGGACCCAAGTGTTGGAATCCTAGCCCCACCTGAAATGGGCTATGGCCGGTGGAGCTATGGAGAGCCCTGTTGTAACTGTGTTGAACATATGGGAGACTCTCATCCCATGTACATGGATTCTTATAGTTTTACATGCATACGATGTGCACAATAATCCTATTGACGACCTCTGTTTGGTCATATTTTTGTGGGTGGAAAGAAGTGGATTTAGTGAGCTTGGTGTTCAACAGTGACCAGAGACTCGACCAAAATGTGCTGAGGAACCTACTATACTAGTCAAATATGATGGTATGTGGTATCCCAAAATGGAACCACATGCGTTTGAAGGAGAGCTTGGTAGTATCTTCCAGTGTGATATTCTTCTTGCAGGCTCTAAGGATGGCCATCTTTGAAAAGTGATCAACGACCACAAATACATAGTCATTGCCTTGCTTGATGGACGGAAGTCCAGACATGTAATCCATTGAGATGGATTCCAAAGGATTCTAGGGAATAGGAAGAGGGGTGTATAAGCCTTGCTTCTTGATGGTTGGGTTTGCAATGGCACAGTGAGTGCAAGATCTAATATACTTTTTGATGTCGTGTCGAAGTTTTAGCCAATAAAAATGTTTTTGAAGAATGACCACAATTTTCTCCATGCCAAAATGTCCTACCATCCGACTGTAGTGGGCTTCCCAAATTAGCTTTGCACACTTGCTTGTAGGAACACAGAGATGGACCATATGGCATAATACTCCATCCTGAATGTGAAAATTGGTGACAGTCGCATCTATACCCAAGAGCTGATAGGTGGTGGTGAAGTTTGGATCTTGCTGATAAATTTGGGGCCACTCAGATGACTCGTGTCCATAAGAATGGAGCACAATGGTGAGTGAAACCATGGGAGGTCGACTGAGGAAGTTAGCGACCCAATTTGATATCCATGTATTATACTTGATGTTGAGATGGAACTTCTGCAGGTAGGTGGACCACTTTTGATGACGATCACTCTGCAATTTCCCCTATCTCTATATGAACTACAAAGGATTTTGATTAGTGTGGATGATCATCTCCTTTCCTAGTGTTATCACATAAACTTGTTAAGGTATTGTGAGTCTGTGATTTCTACCTAGGTCTATTTTTTTTTTGTCTCTCCTCCTTTTGCAGACCCAATCGTAAGGTCTTTCCTTTCGGCTTATAGATTTATTCTTTGTCTGCTCGAGGAGTGTCGGTCCTCAACCTTCCAATTTTCTCTTAGGCCGATCATTTCCCTCTTCTTCTATATCCCTGATAATTTTTTTTCCCAAGCCCTCAGCCAGTCATTCAAGTAAACTACACAGGCTACATTCATGAGAACCAGGAACAATACTTGAAGCAATCTGATATCAACTCAAATCAAGAAAGCAAGAAAGATCAAATTTCGATGGCATAGATCCATCAGGCAGATCGGATCGACGGCCATGGGTGATCGAGATCATATAATTGCACCAATTTTAGCATAAAAAAGAGGTCCAAAGTTGCAAGGTGAATCCTAGTCGTTGGTGCAGGGAAGGACATGTGGCATAAGATTAGCATTTCATGGTTTCACGAGATGGAGCAGTCAAGGAGAAAAATCATCAGAACTCACAAAATGCCAAATCGTGAAAAGACTGCAGCCATTGATCAAAGGTGAGATCTGGACCATTGGATCAGCCTTTCGCGATTTTGCGAGCCTAGAAAGTAAGAGGGTAAATTCCTAAAGACTCATGACACGTGAAGTCTCGAAATGATTTTGATCATTCATTCCCGAAAGACACGTGGTGCAGGAGTCGTCCATTTCATAGGGATGCGTGTCATCCGATCCGAGGGATCGTGATTTCACGACCTGAATGGTTTGAGCATGGGGCACAACATGCACTCACAAAATGAAAAATTGCGATGCACCTGAGAGTTAGGCCCATGATAACAACCGAGGGCCATATGGAAAGTGGTGCCTAAGAGAGGTAAGCGTCTGATCGAGCGATGGATGACCGAAGTTGCTCGAGGAGATGATCGTGGCCATCAGATCAAAGGAAAATCCAACCACTGATCCAAATGAGCCGTTTCGCATTTTCAGGCATCGAAATATTTGAAATCAAGGGGAGTGGAAACTCCCGAAATGAGAAATCCCAAAATTTCACATGGGGAAAGCACGGGGTCACAACCTACAGTCGTGTGGGGTAAAGGAAATGGAGTCGTGTGAAAGATCAAAGTGCCCTTGTTGGTCACAATGAAAATCCTGCGTGACCTTGAAGTGCCAAAATTGACTCAAAGAAGTCATTACCTCACCTAGAACATTCATGGGTGTCAGGTCTCACCCTGATCCCGATGAAAGTAGGTAATGAAAATGGGGAATGTGGTTGAAACCTCATTTCACCACATAAATGGAAAGTATGGAAAATCTAGCCGTGGAGGGCAGATTGTCCGTTGAAATTTCCCTGTCATAGGTTTTCTTGTGAATCCCATACTCATCTGATCTTACGTCTGACAGAAGAATGCAAGTGTAGTCTGACAAAAGAATGCAAGTGCATCCTAACAAAAGAAGATGTAGACGTGAAGCTTTGATTATGATAGCCAGGTCACACTCCTGGTGGTGACAGTTCTCCGAGTATAAATACTCAATTTTTTATATTTTGTTAGGGTCGATGGTAGAGAAAATCTCCCGTATTGTAAAGTTTTAATGAACAATCTGGTTCTCTAGTTATTCTTTGTAACCTGAGATTTCTTGTTTAATGATATTCAGTTTTCTTTCTCCCTCTCGTTTTCCTCCATTACTGAAAGAGTTCATGGTTGACTAATTCACATGAATTATTATGACTCCACTATGATGAAAGTTTGATTATAGTGCTATTATAATTTCTTCTAGTTCCTTTGAAATTTGAATTCAAGACAACCTTGTGTTTAAATTTTTCTTCCTTAGGTTGTTGGAAAGCTTGATGTTCATGACAGACCTCTATATTCTTCGATATTGAAGTCTTCCTCCTACTCACTCTTACTACAACCTACTGACTAAAGTTAAACCATACCTCACCTTCTTGTGCATATCAGTACAGTTTTCTGAGTTAAGACGATATTTTCTTGAGATTGCGCCCATTTCACCCTTTTATAACCAACCCGTGACATAAAATATTGATGGGTATCGGGCTTACCTCTGCAGCAATCCAGAGGTGACTTCTGGTGCTAACACCTAGAATGTAATGTTTCCATTAATGACAAGATTGTACAATGGAATATATTTATGTTTCATATGTGGGCTATTTACGGATAGTATCTGAGAGTGTCTCACTATTTTATTCCATTGGATTACCCTGCTGAGTGAGAACTGTACCTACAACATAGTCAAATGCATCAGTCTCAATCTCGAATGATTGTTGCAGATCAGGCAAGGAGAGTACTGGAGATGAGCACAAGTGATGCTTCATATCATCGAATTCTCGTTGTTGTTCCTCCCCCCACATGAAATTTTCCTTACCATCACCCTTGGTCACCTTGCTGAGGGCCCATGCAATATGGGATAATCGCAACACAAACCGTTGGTAGAAGTTGGCCAGTCCCAAGAAGCTCCAAAGCTCAATTAGTTTGGTTGGGGCTGGCCAATCACGGATGAATCGAATCTTAGCTGGCTCAACATGTACCTCATGCTCATCAACAATGTATCCCAAGTATTGGACCCTGTTCATGCCAAAATATCATTTTTCCATGTTGACATATAGCTTTTGTTGCTTCAGAGTGCTCAAACTTGTTGAATATGTTGCATGTGCTCCTCCCATGTTCTGTATAAGATGAGGATGTCATCCAAATATACCACAAAATATTTGGTGAAGGGTATCAATACATCATCCATCAACCTCATGAAAGTGACTGGTGAATTTGTTAATCCAAAGGGCATGACCAGCCATTCGAAGAGACCTTCTTTAGATTTGAAGGATGTCTTCCATAGATCACTTGGTTCGATGGGAACCTAGTGGTAGCCAGAGTTTAGGTCAATCTTGCTGAAGAAATTTTCCCTTCTTCGGCTGTGAAGAGTTTGTAGATCCAAACTCTCGCCTCTTCTTCTTAAATTTCTTCTCGATCTTTGTAGTGTATCTATAAGCTGTGAAAATGAGGTAATGTACAAAAACTCCATTTCTATTTGAATGTATCTATGCAATAAATCATGGTTTTTTAGCACTAGATGTCTCTCAGAGTCTTTGATACCCAATTTTGTGCGCATGGTATGGAAAATATTGGTGAAATATGGTATTGTCTGGTCCCTTTCTTGACACAGGGTGGTTCATATGGTGTTGTGGTCCTCGTAGCTTCCAACAGGGTAGTATTGTTCTTTAATGGCATCTTGGAAGGAATCCCATGTGGTGGAATCCACAAATATTATAGATTCTTGTACGACCCTTTACTCAGAGTAAGTATCCCACCAATCCTTAACATGGGGGATGGCCATGAGGAGTGCAAAAGTAATCCTTTCCCTATCGGAAAAATTGTGGACCGAAAAATAATCTTCCAGCATATTCAACCATTTATCTACAACATATGCATCTATTAGTCCTTCAAATAATGGAATATCAAAATTTCCATGTACCTTGAAGGGGGTTTCATGGCCACTTCATGAATATGCTTGATCCTATGGGTAGCCATCGAAGGATCTGTGCAAATTTGTCCATTATTTCATTCCTTTGTCACAGAAGGGATTCCTCAAGAAAAAATTTGATAGGATCTCCTACTCCATCATATTTGTTTTCGTCCCCCATGGGTTGTTGTTGGGCTTGGCGCAATCGATCTTGCAACGAATCAATTGGTTTGAGTCCCAACTTCTTGTACCTAGATCTTGTAGGGGACATGCATGAAGAAAAATAAATGAATAAAAGATCACTCTGATACCATTGATCCGGATTTAGGAGTGGAACGAACTAATTAACATATTGAATACAATAAACACAAATATATGAAGAACAACACAGATATCGAGTGAACAATATTTTCTATTGAATAAATGAATTAGGCTAAAACTGTAAAATTGTAGAATTGAAACACTTGCTCGAATGGTGGTAGCTATCTCTGAGAAGAGACATGGCTACTATGTGCATCCATTTGAGAAGAAATCATTACAATGAGACTCCATAGGCCTTTTTCATATTACCCATGAATGCCAAAACCCTAGACATCTGAAAACCTAACCCTAGAAGGTGAAATGCCAAAATTCATGTGGGCCCCAGGTATGGGTAAGCTGGTACCTCAACTTCTCAGGGTCGTAACTTTTTCATACGACCTCTGTTTTAGGTGCATGATATCCCATTGGAAAGGTATTTCATAGAAATACACATTACGCCAAAAAACTTTGACTTCGTCAATAGTTTGACTATGGCGAGCCAAAAAAACACTATTCATAGCCCCAAAATGGCCCTGGAAGTAGAACAAGATGTGTTGACATGGAAACATACAAAATAAGTCAGTTGGATTAGGTGAAATGCCACTAGTATCCACTTGGAAGATGTGTAGGGATTCAGACAGCCCTAGAAGTGTAGAACCCACAATTAAAAACAAGTACAAAAGAACGTGTTGAACTAAAAACTGACAAGAGGAGTAAGTTGGAATAGGTGGGTGGCCACCAATATCCACCTTGATCAATCCTCCCCCCTTAAGAAGAAATGTTCTCCATTTTGTTGAGTTCCCCCATCAGGTGAGGAAACTTATGATGGATTTGGCCCTGGGTGAGGCACTTGCCTTAGTGTAGGAGCTTCCCTGCCTTGATAACCCAATAAAGATGGATCCTCTGTTGGCAAGTTCCCTTGTCCTGTGTGTCCAATATCTAATCATTGGATGCTTGTTCCATGCAGTCAAGGTTGAGATCTATTGGTGTCAGTTGTTTTGCGATATTTGAGGTGTCCAATAATGGTGGAAAATATGGCCAAAGGAGGTCCACACTGAACACTAGGTGCAGGCCAAGGTGAGCTCAAAAGAATTGGTACCCACAACCTTGGTGATAGTGTAAGGCCCATAGTGAACTAGGAAGAGCTTCTGATGGGGCCCTATGAGACATTCCTTCTACAAATGTAACCAAGCTTTGTCTCCAACCTGAAACTAGTGCAGTGCCCTATGTTGATCATGGCACTGCTTGTAATTAGCATTGGATTTCTACAAATTCTCCTAGACCTGTTGGCGGATAAGTTGAATTCCCTCAATGAATATGGTGGATTTTTCGGTCTTAGATTGAACATGGGAAGAGTCTTTATGTGTTTTGGCAAGAGGTAGTGCAACATCAATGGGAGCCAAGGGTTGGAATCCCATCCCCACCTGAAATGGGATATGGTCGGTGGAGCTATGGAGAGCCCTGTTGTAACCGTGTTGAACATATGGGAGACTCTCATCCCATGTACATGGATTCTTAGAGTTGTAAATGCACAGGATGTGCACAATAATCTGATTGAAGACCTCTATTTGGACATCTGTTTGGGGGTGGAAAGCAGTGAATTTAGTGATCTTGGTGTCCAATGATGACAAGAGACTCAACCAAAATTTGTTGAGGAACATGTTGTCCCGGTCTGAGATTATAGTTTGTGGTATCCCAAAATGGACCCACACGCATTCAAAAAAGATCTTGGAAGTATATGCTATTGTGATATTATTCTTGCAGGCTATGAGGATGGCCATATTCAAAAACCAATCAACGACCAATAATATGCAGTTATTACCTTACTTGGTGGATGAAAGGCCAGAAATGTAATCCATTGATATGGATTCTTAATGATTCTAGGGAATAGGAAGCTAGGTGTATAATCCTTGCTTCTTGATGGTTGGATTGGCAATGGAACATGCAGTGCAAGATTTGATATAGTTCTTGACATCCTATCAAATTTTTGTCCAATCAAAATGTTTTTGAAGAACGACCACAATTTTCTCCACGCCAAAATGTCCTTCCATTTGACTATAGTGGGCTCCCCAAATCATCTTTTCACACTCACTTGTAGGAACACAAAGATGGCCTAGATGGAATAATAGTCTATCTTGGATGTGAAAATCGGTGATAGTCGCGCCTGTACCCAAGAGCTGATAGGTGGCGGGGAAGTTTGCATCTTGCTGATAAAGTTGGGGCCACTCAGTTACCTCATGTCCA
Source organism: Picea engelmannii (assembly GCA_009831015.1). NCBI lineage: Eukaryota > Viridiplantae > Streptophyta > Pinopsida > Pinales > Pinaceae > Picea > Picea engelmannii. The sequence goes on from ML816620.1 coordinate 495,694, forward strand.
CAGGCATGGAGCACAGTGGTGAGTGAAGCCACATGAGGTCGATTGAGGCAATCAATGACATGATTTGATATGCGTGTCTTATAATTTATGTTGATATGGAACTGCTGCAGGTAGGTGGAACAATTTTGATGGCGATCGTTCTGCAATTTACCCTGTGTCTGTATGAACTGCAGAGGCTTGTGATCAATGTGGATGATCGTCTCCTTTGCCAGAATGTAATGTTTCCATTGATGACAGGATTGTACAATGGAATACATTTCCTTGTAATAGGTGGGGTATTTCCGGACAATATCTAAGAGTGACTCACTATAGTATGCCATCGGATGACCATGTTGAGTGAGAATTGTGCCTACAACATAGTTAGATGCATCAATCTCAATATTGAACGGTTGTTGCAGATTGGGCAAGGAGAGTACCAGAGCTAAGAACAATAAATGCTTCAGATCATTGAATTCTCATTGTTGTTCCTTCCCCCACATGAATTTTTCCCTTCCACCGCCCTTGGCCACCTAGTTGATGGCCCATGCAATATGGGAGAATCCCAACATGAACCGTTAGTAGAATTTGGCTAGTCCCAAGAAGCTTCGAATCTTGGTTAGTGTGGTTGGGGTTGGCTAGTCATGGATGACTTGGATATTATATGGATCAACATGTATCCCATGCTAATCAACAATGTATCCCAAGTATTGGACCCTGTTAATGCCAAAAGCGCATTTTCCCAAGTTGGCATATAGCTTGTGCTGCCACACAGTGTTCAAAACCTGTTGAATATGCTGCATGTGCTCCTCAAAAGTTCTATTGAAGATGAAGATGTCATCCAAATATACCACCACAAAATATTTGGTGAAGGGTCTCAAAACATCATCCATCAACCTCATGAAAGTGGCTGGTGAATTTGTTAAGCCAAAGGGCATGACCAACCATTTGAAGAGACCTTATTTATATTTGAAGGTTGTCTTCCATACATCAATTGGATAGATGGGAACCTAGTGGTAGCCATAATTTAAGTCAATCTTTCTAAATAATGTTTCCCTACTTCGACTATGAGGAGTTTGCAGATCCAAACTCTCGCCTCTTCTGCTTAAATTTCTGCTCAATCTTGGCAGTGTATCTATAAGCCGTGCCCAATGAGGCGATGTCCAGAAAATCCATTTCTCTTTTAATGTATCTATGCAAACAACCACATTATTTGAGCACCAGATGTCTCTCAGATTTTTTGATACCCAATTTGGTGGACAAGGTATGGAAAATATTGGTGAAATCTGGTACTGTTTGGTCCCTTTCTTGATGCAGGGTGGTCCATCTAGTGTACTTGTCCTCGTAGATTCCAACATGGTAGTATTTTTATTTAATGACATCTCGGAAGGAATCCCATCTAGGGAAAACCACAAATATTGCAAATTCCTCTATGACCCTTTTATCAGAGTAAGTATCCCACCAGTCCTTAACATGGGGGACTACCTTGAGGAGTGAAAAATTAATCTTTTCCCTATCGAAAAAATTGTGGACCTAAAAATACCCTTCGCATAGATTCAACCATTTATCTACAACATCCACATCTATCATTCCTTCAAATAATGGAATATCAAAATTTACCTGTACCTTAAAGGGGGTTGCATGGTCAGTTGATGAAGATGCTTCTCCTTTGGGTAGTCATCGAAGGATCTGCACAAAGTTGTCCATCATTTCATTCCTTTTTCGTGCGAGGGATTCTTCGAGCAACATTTTAATATGATATCCTACTCCATCATATTTCTTTTCATCCCACGTGGGTTTTTTTCAAGCTCTGTGCGAACGATCTTGCAATGACTCTATTGCTTCGAGTCCCAAATTCTTGCACCTGGATCTTGTCAGGGACATTCATGAAGAAAAATAAATGAAGAGAAAACCGCTCTGATAACACTAATCTAGATTTAGGAGTGGAACAAACTGATTAACAGACTGAATACAACAAACACAGAGATATGAATAACAACGAAGATATCCAATGAACAATATTTTCTATGGAATAAATGAAATAGGTTGAAACTGTAAAATTGTAGAACTTAAACACTTGCTGGAATGGTGGTAGTTATCTCTGAGAAGAGACGTGGCTGCTACGCACATCCGTCTGAGTAGAAATCATTACAATGAGGCTCTAGAGGCCTTTTTGATATTACTCATGAATTCCAAAACCCTAGACATCCAAAAACCTAACCCTAGAAGGTGAAAATTCCAATAGTCATGTGAGCCCATATGGGTAAGTTGGTACCTCAACTTCCCAAGGTCGTAACTTTTGAATATGACCTCCGTTTTAGACATGTGATAGCACGTTGGAAAGGTGTTTTAGAGAGATACACATTACGCCATCAAAATATGACTTCGTCTATAGTTTGAATGAGGAGAGCCAAAAAAACACTATTTAGGGCCTCAAAACCACCCTGGAAGTACAACAAGATTTGGTGACATGAAAACATACAAAATAAGCCAGTTGGATTAGGTGAGAGGCCACAAGTATCCACATGGAAGATGTGTAGGGATTTAGACAACCCCAAAAGTGTAGAACCCACAATTACAAATAAGTACAAAAGAACGTGCTAAACTAAAAACAGACAAGAGGATCCAATTGGAATAGGTGGGTGGCCACCAATATCCACCTGGATCATCAATTGAGGGAATTGGGTACTAATTACTAATTGTGAATTTTTTTAGAGCTCTATAATCAATAAAAAATAGTCAGGTCCCATATTTATTATATACGATCATGATTGGGCTTCCACAGAGTGAGGAGCTTGGTCGAATGTTCCCTTTTTGGAGAAACTCTTGGATCTGGCACTTGATTTCCTCATTTTCCAAGAGAGAGCATCGTTACACTGGTCTGTTAGGAAAATGTGTTCTTGGAGTTATCTCAATTGAATGCTACACCTGATAGTGTAGAGACACCTCGATAGGTGAGTTGAAGATGTCCTGATATTTTTCCACTACCTTCTCCACTTTCTTTTTCTACGTAGAGGATCCCTATGCACAAGCCATGGATTTGGTCGCAACTTTCTATTCACTCTGAGAGTGAATCATGAAGAATGCGAATTTTCTATAGCATGACGTTTTCACATATATGGCTAACCTAAAATAACATGAAAAAATTCAAGTGGGGCAACATCACACAATACCTCATTCTTGAAGGCATTGATACCATAGGGTAGGTGAAACTATTCGCTAATGCGAAGATCTTGTCCTTGGTTGAGCCACCTGATGTTTAATGGTTGTGGATGTGGTGTTTTTAGAAATTCCAATCACTTCACAACCTATACTAAGATGAGCTTCTTTTGGCTTCCTATATCAACAATGAAATGTTATAGAGCACACTTCACCTACATCTTTGAATGAAAAAGGTGTTCACCTTCCTCCGACTCTCCTGGTTTGTTTGGATGGATCTTGGTGGTAGCGATTGTGGCACTTGGTTTTGCATCAATGATCCACTTCACCTTATCTGGATTTGAATAGGATTCAGAGCCTAGATCTAACTTTGAGGCTTTCAACCTAGAAAACAATGACATCTTCAAGCGACATTCATCGGTGTTGTACCAGAGGATTTTATGGAATTCATACCACTTCCCAGTGTCTTTCTTTGTCTTGTGATTACCCTTCTTTGTTTGTGGCTTAGACTAGTTGTCCATCCTTTCTTTTTCCTTTGTTCTATATTCTTGGGTTTCCTTTCCTTGACTTCTTCTGTGATGCATTTGTATATCAAAACTCCTTTTTAATCCTTTGCTTAAATTTTTACTCAATTTTGACAACATATCAATAAGCGGCTCCCAATGATGTGATGTCAAGAAATTCCATTTATTTTTGGATGTACTGTGTAGGCCCCTATGATAATTTAGAACTGAATTCCACTTGAGTCTTTGATACCCATATTGGTGTGAAAGTTATGGAAGTTAATTGTGAGCTCCAACACTATTTGGTCCCTCTCCTGATGGAGTGTGGTCCATGTCGTGTACTAGTCGTCATAGTTTCCAACATGGTAATATTGTTCCTTGATATAATCCATAAAAGAGTCCTAAGTGAGCTCAACCCCAAATATTCTAGATTCCTCTATGAAGTTTTTCTCATAGTAAGTATCCCACCAATGTTTGACATGGGAGACTGCCTTAAGGAGTGCAAAGGTGATCTTTTTCCTATCGGAAAAATTGTGGACAAAGAAATAACCTTCTAGTAGATTTAACCATTTTTCCAAAGCTTCTACATCTATCTGACCTTCAAATTTGGGAATATCAACATTAACTTGTACCTTGAAGGGGCAGGGCCTCCAAAGTGTCTTCTTGATGAATATGCCTCTGTTGTTGCTGATAACCACCAAAGTATTTGGGAAAACTAATCCATCATCTTGTTCCCTTGTTTCGCAAGGACTTCCACGAGAAACAACTTAATAGGATCTACTGCACCCTCATCTCTTTATTCCTCCACCATACGTGGCCATCGAGGTCGATGAGGATGTTATTCCAAGGGTATTACTAGATCAATTCCTAATGCATAATACCCTAACCTCATTGGGTTTATGCACAAAGAAACCGATAAAGATAATACCACTCTAATACCACTAATCTAGATTTATGAGGGAACAAAATGAAACACAGAAATAAGACAAAAACACAAAGATACAACAATACTCAATTTCTATTAAATAATGAAATATGCATAGACTATAAAACAAAATACAAAGTGAAATGAACTCTCTAGAATGGTGATAGCTTATCTCTTAGAAGAGATGTGACAGTTATGTGCATTCACAAGAAGATGATTACATTGAGGCTGCCAAGGATTTTTGAACATAAAACAAAAAAGAGAAAACCCTAAATGTCCAAAAACTTAACCCCATAATATGAAACTCCAAAATGTTTGTGGGCCTTAATGGGGCTATTTTATACATCAACTTCGCTAGGGCATAAAATTTGCATACAATCTCTATTTGGGTCACTTGATACTTCGTCGAAAAGGTCTAGACGAGGAGTAAATATTCCGAATAGAGAAATATATGCCAATAGGAATCTATTGGGTGTTTCCACATCAAAACAACATTGTTTAGAGATTCAAATAGGCCACGAAGTTTGCGACCCAAAAAAATGTAGAAAAACTGCCAAAATGGAAACTGTATGCTAAGACAGTGGAATAGGTGGGAGGCCACTGATGTCCACTTAGATAAATGTTGGAACACTTACTTACACTGAGAGGTGGGTGAATCAGTGTATGACTTTTTTTTCATTGATCACACTATTTATCCATTTATTTCTTTACCAACCATAAGTAGTTAATGATAAATTTATGTAGAGCCATACAATCCACAATACACAGATAATTAATGTGGAAATACCAATGGGATAAAACCGAAAAAAATATATAGGCACCAATCTTCTAGAGACACCAATATCCTTAGTTGAGCACCAAATCAACAATGTTGTTGGCCCTCGACCAAGTTTTGAGGAAACCTTAGTCAGGTTTGGACCACTTTTGGACTTCGAAAGGATGGTCGAAGATGGAGCACCCAGGTAGAGCGGAGATCATGGATATCACTTATTTTGTGGGCTATGTGGACCCAACAAGGGGTTCCTTAGGGTTTTTGTAATGGGTTATGGGATGTCGGCCCATGGGTTTACCCATGATTAGGCCTTATTGTAAACGTATAAATAAGTAAGAATGTAATGTAGAAAGGGGGAAAGTGAATAGATAGTGAAGAAAGAGGCTAAGTGCAAGGAGTTCTGAGTTTCTTTGTGCAACATAATGCGTATCTAAGGCTCTGTGCTCAATTGAGAAGTTAGCTCTATGCCTTGACCTAGTTTTAGGAAGGAGGATCTTGTGCGTAGTGCATAGATCTCCTGTCTGGTGCGAAGCTTGGATCTATGGCTTAGTGCACAGGAGCAGATGAATGTAAGAGATTAAAGAATAATAAAGAAGATGAAGCAGTTGGTGGACGTAGCCCCACACTAGGGTGAACCACATATATATTGCGCCTCGATTTGCTTTGTACTTTGTTGGTTATGTTATGAATCTACTCGATGATTTTCTTATTATGTATGTTAGATAGATCTGTTAATGCTTAGTGCTTTAGTTGTGTTAAGAATGAATGAATGTTATATCTAACTCAGTTTTATGTGCTAACGATCAAAGAGCTTGATCTTTATTGTTACTGTGCCGATCTAACTTAGGGGTTGCTCTCCGATGTTAATGAAGCTAATGAATTAATGCATATCTCCTTCTAAGTGTTTCTAGAATACTTTGTGAAGTGTTATTATCACATATTTTTGTTCCATCTTGGTTACAGACACCTAATTCCTATAACCCCCCCTGCTTCTACCTCGGGTGAGACTTCACCTACTTCGCAGGTGTTGTCGAAAGGGCCAGTAGTTAGGGTTTTGTTGGTGCATTATTGAAGAGTTGAACCCTGGGTCTGTCCCTGTGCTAAAAAATGGTTCCGTTGCTAGGACTTGAAACTGTGATTGATGGAAACTGAAGTAAATAAAAGAGAAGCTTTGTGCATAGATTTGTTTTTGTAGTGCGCAGTACTCTACTCAACTTGCGAAGCTCTGTGTTAATAAAGAAACCCGATCTGAAGAAAATAGGTAAGATCTTAAAAGAGGTAAAGCTCTGTGCTTTGATAAGAGTAAGATAAGTGAATATTTTTTTTTTGAAAGAATGAATTTAAGTATATTTAATAGATTTTGTCCTAGTCTGAAAGCTAGGGCACAGTTGGAAGAAAGAGTTGATTTAAGAAAAGATAATATAAATGAAGAAAGATATGTTATTCCTATGGATAGAAAGAAGTTTTGGACTAATAAGTGGATGCGGGAACCTAGAAAGACTTTTTGTAGATTGCAGGTCCAGCACTGTGATCCTAGTGCGCAGTACGAAAGAGGTTGGGGAACATAAAAAAGAAAAAGAGGATTGACACTATGTTATAACTGTATAATACTGGGACATCTTGCTAAGGAATTCCCTAGTACAGGTCCTATTTTTCTTTGTTGTAAAATTGTTGGTCATGAGGTTGAAGACTGTCCAAAGATGATTGCTAAAGTTGAAAGGATGAACATGAGACAAGAAATAGAAAGTCAAGAGATTAATATCATGTTAGAGAATCATAAAGAGAAAGAGTCAGAGAAAGCTCAGACTATGTTATCATAGTTGAAAGAAACAATGAATAATCACAGAGATGTCATCTTACAAGAGATCCTGAAAGTAAAACAACACATAAGTACAAGAATAGGAGACTTCGACATAGACTGTGTCTTGGATGAGGAAACACCAATGAATATTATGACAGAAGATGCTTGGAATTTTTTTGGAAAGCCTACTGTGGTACCTTCATTGGGAAGGATAGGCTTGTTTAAGGGAAAGATGATAATCCTATGTGGAAGAGTTACTAATAGACCTATTATTATCCATGGAACATTGACTAAAGAGGAATTTGAAGTCATTAAGTTTGTTGAGAATAGTGCCCCTTTCCCACTTTTGTTAGGAAATACTTAGATTGAGAAGGATCAAATCAGAAGGAAAGCAGAGGAAGAAGCTACAGAAAATAAAAATCAAGAACTAAGGGATTTCATAGCTAGAAAAATAGACCGACTAATAGAATAATGAGAAGATAAGTTGAAGCAACAGAAGGAAAAAGAATGAGTTGTCAAGGTTGAAAGAATGAAAGAAGGTTTAAAGGACCTATCCATGAAAGAAAGAAGAATACTCACCCTGGAATTAATAAGAGAAGGGGTATTAACTTTGAACCCTTTGAGAGAACATCAACAATGCAAAGTCACCACGATAGGAGAAGATAAGAATAAGAATGGAAAGAGGATTCCTAAAACTGTTAGAGAGACTCAAATTATAGGGAAGAAGGCAAGAAAGATTAATAAAAGGAAAGCCAAGTTAGAAAAGCTACAGGAAGCTACAGAGAATAGATGAAGAAACTCACAGACTAGAACCTTGCAAGAGGCAGAACCGCACAGAACGAGACTTTGCCCTGGAGAAGCTATATGACCATTGGAGGCACCCTGCCCATTAGAACAATGGTCCGAAACAACTAGGAAACACATTTATGGGTGGGTGGATCTCTTTTGGGATGTTGATACCATGCCATAATGAATAAATTCACATTGATGGAAGCATTCCTACCCACTGGAAGAATCTGTTACGATGCCCCGCTTATTTAACCCATCGGACGCTGCGCCGATACCATTTTTTTCCACCCGTGATTAACTGAGCCAAGAATAGAAGTGATTGTATGTCAAGTTGTGTTATCATACCTCGCCATCCATTTGTCTACCCTTCCCATCCGTTTGCCTACCCCGGCCTATTTGTTTAAAAGTGAGAATGTCGGGCGAACCTACTGAATTAGAGAAGTCTGTCAAGGAGATCCTCAAGAATCTAATGGTCGATAGACTATTATCTGAATGAGTACAGGCATCATCGACTAGGGGATTTTAGGCTTCCCGTTCGACTAGATGACGTTCTAGTCATGTTAACCCTGCGACTAAGCAGTGAAGTAAGGATCGCGACGATATGGCTAATGCGAAGCAGATCCCGTTGATATTACCAAACTATATCCCACCTTTGGATGGCATGGTTAATTGCGAAAACATCCCACGTGACTATGAGTACACTCTGATCACCGCGTACATCCTAAAAGGAATAATCGTAGTTTGGAGTTAGTTAGGACAGATCCCACTAATGAATAATAAAGACTTTAATCTCAGTGGCAGAAAGAACTATGCCATGCTTGCACCCCATCGATACCTGATAAAGACAACTGGGAAGAAGCCTCGCCTGGTATCCCGTCCATGGATTAAGAAGCTCGTGCAATCTAATGTGCTCAATGTGATGAAGATTCCACATTTTGTCCATCACCAGAAGGTTAACGCTTGCTTTAAACTCCTCTTGTCATGCTACCATTGTTATCGATTGTTATCGGGCTAATTGTTAAGTGCAGACACAAATCAATCCCCCTAGCTTCACTAAAAAGCTAGAACAAAACAAGACAATACACTACTCTTTCCTTAGATTCAATTATCAAATGAGAAATGGATCTAGAACATACCTTTTAAATATCGAAGATCCGACTTCGCCAATGCAATCCAAGCTCCGTCACGAGGCTTATAGAGAAATATCTGCAAATAAACGCAAGCCAAAAAAGACAAGAATAACAGAGTCTATCTAATATGAAACTATGTACATGATCAAGGAATCATACAATATGAACAAATAACATTCATATAGGAAAGAAAAGTATATCTGTATTAAAGAATGTGGAAGAAAGATACAACCAGATTCCTTTATGTCATTAGGTTCCATCCAACAGTCCCTCGATTCCCACACACTTATTGCTCCAAGTATTCTGAGACCATGGATCTGATAGCTACTCATAATCTATCTTGACAAAGCAAAGCTCAAATCCAATATACAAGCTCCAAAAACTCCAAGATACAAAAACCAAGCTCAATCCAACTAACTTTCTCCATGAGATCTCCTCTCCTTTTATAAGTTGAAGAGGATAAGGTGAGGGGGTTAGGATGATCCCACTATATCAAAAAAGTGAGTAAGATCCAAATCGTTCAGATCCCACCTCACCATAGAGGCTTCTCCTTCTATAAGCATCGAGAAGATGCTCATTTTTCCCACATACAGGAATTTCTGCACCCTAGCTATAGAGAAACCTACGGAAACTCTGCAATCTAGCTTTAGAGCAAGGTGTAGAAATCAGTCATCGCCGCACCCTACGTATAGTGAAGCCTGCAGAAATATTCCTTAATAAGGTTTTTACAAAGGAAAATACAACTTCTTCTCTCAGGAAAATTTATTCTCCCTTCTTTCTTCAGGAATTCAGGCTATTGATCCTTTTAAAGACAAAGGATATGTTTACACCATTAACGATCATAAGGGTGAAGAAAATAATGTGTAACAGAGATCCCCCAAAAGTATGAAGTTAGAACAGAGTGATAGCTGAAATACTTTTTCAAGTGTGTGTAGGGAACAAGGAACACGTTAGTCAGAAACCTGCCAACAAACAAGGAAATACAGTACAATAATATATCATCACTGAGGTAGGCATTCCCTTACTCAGAATACAAATGAATCAAAATATAAATGCCAACATGAAAAGATCCATGTCAAGTAAGAAAGGTCATGGCCACCAAAAATACACTGTGGATCCATGCCATTATGACTCAAATCTGAACATAGCCACCAAAAATACATTGTGGATCTATGTGTTAAACACTCAAATTTGAACATAGCCATAAGACATACAATGTGTATCTATGCAACAGTACAATATGAATATACTCCAACGCAACCTGAATCTATCAGAAAGGATCCATGGTCTTCATCTCCACCACTCTATAGTACAAATCTAACCATGCAAATACATGTGCTGAAGTCAATCATGGTAAAAACCACTTGATTACCGATCATCAATGAATACCATTAACAAGTGCGAGGGAAATCACCATTAATGTCAATGACTCTCAAGGTACTCTAGTACAATCCAACGAATGTGAATTAATGAGATGAAGTCGAACACTCGGTGGAATCTCCCAATCAGGAGTCAATAATGAAAACCCACTGTTGAAAGAGAGGAAACATGCCATTGAGGTATGCAAGTTCCAAGGTACCAATTAGTTTCTAAGTCTAATTCCTAGATAATGAGTTGAATTCGACAGGAAAATATTTGTCACAGGAGGGCCTTAATGTATCCCCCATCAATGACACGAAATGATTAACAATATTTGAAGTAGATCAGAGTAAAAAATGATTGAGGACTGACTCAAGGATGGTTGACACAATAGAAGGCTTAAGGAATGCAGAAATGGATGACGCAATAGAAGGATTTTCAGGTTGAACTTCTCTTTGAACATATTGACGACACGACAAATGTCTCAGAAAAACTGACTCAAAAACAAGGATCACAGACCAATTTGTAATCTTATAGGAGTATGATCAAGAGACAAGTGGATTTTCTAACATAGACACAAAGCGAGTGAAAGGGTGTCATGTTCAAAGGTGAGTCTTCATAGAATATAGGTTTAGATATATTTATTTCTCAAATTTTCCCCAACCATTTCTGGCGAGTATCTCTTTATTTTTACACAAGCTTAAGGAGGATAACATATGCTTGTAATGTAAGCTCATCCTTCGGATGAGTCCCTCATAGTATGTTTAATGAACCCTAGGAAGGAGTGGTTCATTCCCATATGCGTCTTTCGATGTATGTTTAATGAGTCCAAAGAAAGAAAACTCAGGGGTTTTTCACTTTTAGAGACTCTGAAAAACAATTAAAGAGAACTCCATAAGTTCTTTTTTCATAAGTTATTCTGATGAGACCAAAAAAGAGATAGCCTACCACTCATTAGACGTTTTCTTCAAATACTTTTACGAGCGTTAAAATAACAAAATCCCTCGAAAATGTTTTCATGTTTAGAGAGTCTGAAAAGAGATTAAAGGGAACTCCAAGGGGCTCCTTTTTCCTATAACCTTTACGAGTCTGAAAAAGTGATAAAATTTTACTCGGTTACATTCTCATTGATTTACGAGCATGAGAAAGAACAAAGAATAAGCTTGAGATTGTTTTCATTTTTACGAAAGATTTAAAACAAAACAAAATTATGCTTGGGATAGATTTTATTTTTACACAAGCTTAAAACTAGCCAAAACTATGCTTGGACCTGCTTTCATTTTTACACAAGCTTGAACCAGAGGAAACTATGCTTAGGTAGGTGGTTTCATTTTTACGCAAGCTTGTGTTAGGGTCCTAACCTGCATATAGGTAGAACAATATATTCGGATGTAATAAAGGTAAATATTAATAAGGCCTTCCAATAAAATAGAATAATTTGAATGTAAGAAGACCTAATAGAAGCTTCCGCTTCTAGAAGGATCTTCCTCTAGATGCTTCTTTTGATAGACATATTTAGTATAAATAGGAGTCGAGGGTATGAGAACCCTATCTTGGAGATTATTGTAATAGAGCTCTGCTCGACTGGAGGTTGCCCCCTTGAAGAGGCCCGTGAACATTTCTCTCATAATCAAAGTGTTATTTCTATTGTTATTCTTATATCATTTCAGTGTTATTGTGGTGATTGTTTTGGCTATATTGTTGTTATTCTGCCATTTCTAGCATTTTATTTTTGTTCTACATATTATATATATATGATATATTACAAGTGGTATTAGAGCACTTTCCTTGGCATAAATTGTGGGTATTTTTTTTTTTCCAGGGTAGAGACGTATTCCAACATCTTTAAGACATAGATATCTTTCATTACGCACATAAACTTGCGATTGAGGGATTCATACTTGCAGGAAATACAAGTGGTTCTTAAGCACACATCTGTTGGCCAACCTTGTAACCCTTGTTGGTACCCCTTCGAGTTGTAGCGCATCAGACAACACCTGTGTATGGATCATCCTAGATTTCCTGAATCCCTCTTTAAATAAATCGATCGGCCTCTTGACTACTATAGTTACACCAAGAACAACACTTGGGAAGATACTCTCTAGTACCTAGGTAGTCGGGTAGTATGGATAAGGGTATGATCTATCCTCCTTAGTTAGTGCCCTGATATATTGGGTCGAGTACTACTGTTGGACCCCACACGTATATCAAAGAGCTATAGCATAGGGAAAACCCTTGTTTGTAGAACCCTTGGGGACAGAAACGTAAACAAATTAAAAAAGACAAGATCTATTTCCGTACAACTGTGTTCGGGTTTCCAAGTAACTTCACATTTATTCCTAGTCAAGCATTTGGGCATTTCATCACTGCAGTATTCTTCAGACCGGAGTATAACTCCGCAAATGTAAAAAAAGAAAAGTATGGAAATTGTTTCACCATTATTTGAGACCTATTCCATTGGATTCATCTCTCCGCCCTTATCACATTCATACATATCATTTTTCGAAGAAAAAAATTGACCCCACCCACCCCTTTTCGATTCCCTCATCCTCATGGCCCATACCCGTAGCCAAGACTTGGAAGCTCGCTTCAATACCTTGCAATCTAGTCTCACCAAGACCCAACAAGAAGTGAAACAACTCAGTGCCAATGCTGCCGCCATCAATACAACCATGTAGTCCTCAATGGAGGAAATCAAACAAGACCTGACCACTCAACATCAATCTGTCTTTTCAACACTCTGCACCAAGCTACATATCCCTATAGATAACCTTTCCTCTGACTCACCTCCACATACTGAGGGTGAACATTCCTCTCATTCCCATAACTTTCAGTACCATCACTTTCAACGTGACCTACGCCTTTCGCGGGTGGATGTGACCAAATTTTATGGCTTGGACCCCACTAGTTGGGTAACCTAAATGGAACATTATTTCTCTTTATATGGCATTATAGATGACTTGGCCAAACTCCGGTATGGTGTTCTCCATCTAGATCAAGAACGTTGGCAATGGTGGCAATGGAGAAAAACTTCCCATCAAGGGTATATTGCTTGGACAAACTTTGTGGCAGAGATTTATGAATGGTTTGACACTAACACAAACCATTTGGGCCGTTTGACAAAGTTGAAACAATCAGGAACAGTGGAATACTTTATAGCTTCCTTTGAGCACCTGGATTTTTGGACAGAGGGCATGTCTGATGCCTTTTTCCGAGAGTGTTTTATCAATGGCCTCAAGGATGAGATTTGGGCCCATGTCCTCATGGCTCGGCCTTGGAGTTGGGTGGAGGCTACTAAAAGAGCTAAAGAAGCACAACAGGTTGTATCTTCTCAAAACCAAAAACCCTCCTTTATCCCTCGCCCTAAACCAGTAAATCCCACTACTCCCTCCGCTCCACTAAAGATCCAAAAATTGACCAGGGCTGAAATGGTTGAATGCCAACTCAAAGGCCTTTGTTATAATTGTGATGACAAATATTTCCTGGGCCACAAGTGTAAGGAACAAAATCTTTTTATGGCCATCTCAGAGGATATTTCGGAAGAGGATGTTGAAACTCCCCTTGTGTCTGAGTCACTTGAAACCACTGACATAACCCCTCCCTCAGACCTTCCCAAAGTAGAACCATTCATTTCCCTCAATGCTCTCACTGGCTTGTTAAGAACTTGAATAGATCTAAAAATATAATCACCACAAATACTGAATACACAATAGATCCACAAAGTAATATAGAAGAAACCACACTTTATTATTAGAAAACCCTTGAGGTAGGGCAACACCATACAATGGATCCTATTATGGAAGGGATCCTCTCCTATTCACTTTCCTCTTCAAGGGGGTATGCTCCTATTGAGCTACCGCTCCAAGTACAATACTCTCTTCATGTCCCCTTACATTGCTTGAACCTCTTTATATAGTGATACCATCACCTAAGAACATTCTAGAGGAGGAATCTTCTAGAAGTAGAACCTTATAATAAGTCCTCTTACATTTATTATATCTAACTACCCATTTATTATATCTAACTACCATAGTGGGCCTTATTTAATAATATAGTGGACCTAGTCCACCTTACATTGAATGGCCTCCACTATTATCACTATGGGCCCTCTGGGCCCCCACTACTACCTCTCTAGCTACCTAACATTCCATCCCCCTTATGAAAACGTTGTTCTCAATGCTTGATGTACAACCATATACGAGGGTCCCATGGATAATTGTGGACCATAATGCTGAAGAAGACTGGAGAACCAAGGTCCCGTGTATAAAGGAAAGCCACCCTGCTGAAGTAGTCCAACCACCATTGTAAGCCCGAGTCCCATGTCCAAGTGCTCATGTGAACTCTCCATGGAAGATTTTGGAACCCAATAACCAACTCAAAATGATGCTCCAAAGACTGACACCTGTCATGTGGATCCAAATAAGAAGATCCATCCACATAGTGGAAAAAGGTCATAGCAGAATGTGGAAGGAATAATACCACTATAGAATATGTAGGATGGACACTCGTAATAATCATTGGCTCTCGATTTGTCACATTGATGCTCTATACAGAAAGTGGATTAGAGTCATCAAATGAGCATTAATGTGACAAATCGAGAGCCAATGATTATTACCAGTGTCCATCCTGTATATTCTATAGTCGTATCATTCCTTCCAGATTCTTCTACGACCCTTTTCCACTATGTGGATGGATCTTCTTATTTGAAGCTATGCAAGACTGGCCTCACCCAAAGAATATCAAAATCTTGCATGGATTTCTGGAATTAACAGGTTATTATTGCAAGTTTGTTAAGAATTATGGAAAGATTGTAGCACCTCTCACTGCTCTCCTAAAAAATAACTCTTTCACTTGGACTCCAGCCGCTGCTCAAGCTTTTCAAACCTTGAAGATGGCCATGTGAACCACTCTAGTCCTGGCCCTTCCTGATTTCACAAATACCTTTGTCTTGGAATGTGATGCTTCAGGGAAAGTAATTGGTGTTGTCCTTATGCAAGAGGGTCGGCCTTTGGCCTTTACCAGCAAGCAACTATCTGAAAGAAATATGGGAAAATCAATCTATGAAAATTAAATGTTGGTTATTTTACATGCCATTGATCTGTGGTGCCCTTATCTATTAGGGAAATGTTTCCAAATTAAGACAGACCATCAAAGCCTCAACTATTTTCTGGAACAATGCATTTCCTCCCCGGAGCAACAAAAATGGGTGACTAATCTCTTTGGATATGATTATGAGATCATTTACAAGAAAGGAAAAGACAATGTGGTTGTGGATGCACTTTCTCAATATATGAAGATGAAGGATCCATTTTTTCTCTTTCCTTCATTGTGCCAGATTGGCTCCAACCCGTTCGCCAGGAATGGTTACAAGATCCCAAAAGTTTGCATCTGATCCAACAATTGCAGTCCAATGCTCTAGATTCCCTAGGGTACTCTTGGCTCCATGATGAGCTTTGATACAAAGGTCGTTTGTATTTAAGTAAACAATCAAATCTTAAATCCACGGTACTTTCTGAGCTTCATGCTACACCCACAGCAGGGCACTCCGGGTTCACCAAAACCTATGACAGGGTCAAACGTTCTTTTTTCTGGGATGGTATGAAATAGGACATTCATAATTTTCTCACTGAATGTGATGTGTGTCAATGCAACAAGGGAGAAAAATTCAAATCTCTGGGCACACTACAACCGCTTCCGATTCCACCTGCTATTTGGAGGGATATCTCTATGTATTTTATTACAGGCTTACCCAAATCAGGAAATAAATCAGTCATCATGGTGGTTGTTGATCGCCTTTCCAAGTATGCTCATTTCTGCGCTCTTAAACACCCATTTACAACATCCATGGTGGCTCAAGTTTTCATGGATCAGGTCTTCAGGCTTCATGGCATTCCACGCTCTATTGTTTCTGATCACGACCCAACTTTCACAAGCAATTTTTGGCAATAATTTTTCAAGCTACAAGGCACCCAATTGCATCTCAGCACAACTTATCATCCCCAAACTGATGGTCAAACAAAATTTTTCAACAAGTGTTTGGAAACATATTTGAGGTGTTTTTCCTTAGAAAAAAAATCAGTGGGATCAATGGTTACCCCTAGTTGAATGGTGGTAAAACACTTCATACCATACAACTACATGCATGACTCCTTTTGAAGAGGTATATGGACATAATCCACCTTTAGTTCTCTCATACTTACCTGGTGTCTCGAAGGTCCAAGCGGTTGACCAAACACTTACAGTTTGAGAGGCTATTCTCCATATCCTCAAAGAGAATTTGGTCATGGCATAGAATCGCATGAAGCAACAAGCAGATCAAGGTTTCTCTGAATGTCAGTTTGTAGAAGGGGATTAGGTGTTTCTTCGACTGCAACCTTACAAGCAAAATTCCCTCAAGGTCGAGCATTGTCAGAAGCTAGCGCCCAAATTTTATGGTCCTTGTATTGTTCTCAAGCTTGTGGGACAGGTGGCCTATCAGTTAGTTTTTCCCAGTCATTCAAAGCTACATCATGTTTTTCATGTTTCATGCTTAAATAAGGTGATTGGAACTAAGTTCCAAATTCAAACCAACCTTCTCGATTTATCCGAAGAAGGATCCATTTGGCTACAACCACAAGCAGTTTTGGACTAGGATGAGTGTCGCTTGTGTCAAAGAACCATCAAGGAAGTGTTAGTCCAGTGGAAAGACACAACTCTAGCAGATGCCACTTGGGAACCATCTACCATTCTGTAGCAATTTC
The DNA here is from genome assembly GCA_009831015.1 of Picea engelmannii. Taxonomy (NCBI): domain Eukaryota; kingdom Viridiplantae; phylum Streptophyta; class Pinopsida; order Pinales; family Pinaceae; genus Picea; species Picea engelmannii. Next base: position 512,848 of record ML816620.1, read on the forward strand.
CACATCTCAAGCCTTGAGGACAAGGTTGTTTTTAATGGGGAGGACATGTTAGGGTCCTAACCCACACATAGGTAGAACAATATATTCTAATGTAATAAAGGTCAATATTAATAAGGCCTTGCAATAAAATAGAATAAGTCAAATGTAAGAAAACCTAATATAAGCTTCCGCTTCTATAAGGATCTTCCTCTAGATTCTTCTTTTGATAGACATATTTAGTATAAATAGGAATCGAGAGTATGAGAACCCTAGCTTGGAGATTATTGTAATAGAGCTCTACTCGACTGGAGGTTTCCCCCTCGAAGAGGCCTGTGAACTTACTCTCAGAATGAAAGTGTTATTTATGTTGCTATTCTTATATCATTTCAGTGTTATTGTGGTAATTGTTCTGGCTATATTGTTGTTATTCTTCCATTTATAGCATTTTATTTATGTTTTGCATACTTTTTATATCTGGTATATTATATCTTGAAACATAAAAAACTATGCTTGGACCTCCCAACGCATAACATGGGGATGGTTGGTACTTAGCCCCCATCTTAAGAAACTAGTGGTTTAACTTCAACATGAAGTTCAGAGGCTGGAAGCATTGACCCTGAAGCTTCATTTCATCCAACGACATAGGAGGATGAAAATAAGCTTCAAATACTAGACGAAGGACATGACTCAAACAAAGAGGGGGAAGAATATTTCATTTTTTAACGATCTTTCCATAGAGAAGAAAAACTATGCTTGAGAATCTAGGTTCAATTCCCAGACATTTATTTCATTTTTAACGATCTTGACACAGAAACAAGAACTATGCTCGTAAGCTCTATTTCATTTTTAACGAGGTTGCTACAGAGATGAAAAACTATCCTCATGATTGGTTTAATTTTTTAACGATCTTGAAATCAGAAAACCATGCTCAGAGACGGTTTCAGTTTTTAATGATCTTGAAATTAGAAAACCATGCTCAAAGCTGGTTTCATTTTTTAATGAGCTTGAAATCAGAAAACCATGCTCAAGGCTCTCTTCTTGATCATGACTTCCAAGAGGACAGTGCTCGTAACCTCTATTTCATTTTTTAACGAGGTTGCCATAGAGACGAAAAAACTATCCTCGTAGCTAGTTTCATTTTTTAACGAGCTTGAAATTAAAAAACCATGCTCAAGGCTCTCTTCTTGATCACAGTTTCCAAGAGGACAATGCTCCAGGAGGATACTAGGTCAAGGGACAAAACTCGGTCATGGATTCTAAGAGATATTCACTGGACAAAAGATACACACTCTAGAAGGACACCATGTCGAGGGTCGTGACAGGGGTAAGGAGATCAAGCTCTAAAAACCTGATCGAATAGATCACTATGTCAACTACCGGATCTAAGTCATAAGAGACTGAGCTTATAGTGACAGACTTATCTTCATCAACAGTTGAAGGCATGGGAGACAACACCACATAATTAACCTTTGGTGGGGGCAATACCATTTGCATATAAGAACCATTTAGGGAGGTCATCTAGTCAGGACCGATGAATGAAAGTTGATCAATAGTCACAATTCTTCCATCATGAGGGAAATATATCACATGAAAAAGAGTGGACACAATATATTTCATGGCATAGACACAATATCTCCCAAGGAGTAAATCGAAATCCAAGGGGTCTTGGACTACCATGACATCAATAAAGACAATTTTCCCTCCCAAAGTTATGGGAAACTGAGGAAGGATTCCTAAAGGGTGACTGGTTCTTCTGTTAAAATAAAACAGAGTCTGGGTAACTGGCACAATATGAGGATAACCCAAATTTATCCAAGCAATAGAGGACAAAATACTAACGGATGAACCTTCGTCTATCAGCGTCTGAGGAACGTCTCGACCACAAACCTGTACTGTAATATTAAAAGGAATGTGAAAGGGAAGACGAGGTCCAGTTAGCACACCCCAATTAAAACAGATGACCTCATTACTTGGAGGGGGTTCCACGGGAGAAGGAGGAATGCCCCCTATCACGGTAGATTATGTATCAATGAGAAAAACATGGGCAGTATTGGGTTTACTCTCTAGTGTGAGGGTAGTATCGACCGATAATGACATCAAATCGACCACTTGGGTTTCATTATCCAACGGGAGAATGGGGTCAACGACTAGAAATGGATCGACCGCTTGGGTTGTACTCTCTAATGGGAGAGTGGCATCGACTGAGGATGGGATTGGATCAACCACTTCATCAACAGGATCAACTAAGGAAGTGACCAGATTGACTACATGATCAACCAGATTGACCGATGAAGGGACTAGATTGATCATTCCATCAATTGCAGGTGGGTCGAGAGTAAGCTTATGATAAGAAGATGGAAGTTGAGGGGGAAAAACAATCATGTCTTCCAGTAATTTCTAGGCTTCATCCATACGAGGGAAAAGGTGAGTTAGATTACTCCCTCTGCATAACATACATGGGAACTTGACTCTACTTTTCTTCTTCCCAACAATATCTTAACTAGTTGATGGTAGGTCATCAACATGTTGTTCAGAGGCTGACAACATGGGTTGGCGAGGGTGTGTAGACAATGCTTCGATAACCTTGGATAAACTAGGGAAATCCTTAAGAAGATGGCTACCCTTACAAAGCCTACAAGGGTACTTGGGCTTATGGGATGTGTGGGTGATCTTGACATCATCAACACTCCCAGCACAATTAACAGTAACTAGTTGTTTTCCAACATGTTTGGCAGTGGTTGGAAGTTTTGACCCTTCCTTATTTTTCTTCTTCTTATTCTTCCTTTTCTTCTTCTTCTTATTCATTGGGTTATTAGCTTCAGATCTTTCACTCGACGAAGAATATGAAACAGAAGAGGACCTTGAAAGTGAAGAAGGTGAAGAAGACCTTACTGGTGAAGAATTAGGAGAAGGATCAACATGAGGTTGATGTGCTTACAAACAAAGCACTAGCTGCATTCGATATTACCTGAGTGGAAAACATCCATACCGGTAATCCAATTGTGAGACCTGGAAGGCTCAAAGTAGAGATGTGAGGAGGACCAATGTTTCCATAAGAAGGAAACACAAAAGGTTCCCCTAGAAAAAGGGTTCCCTCATTGGTCATTCCGGGAACTGACGCCATTAAATAAAGATCAAACCTAGAGTCCACTAGGGAAAACAAACAGCAGATGCTAAAAATCTAGTAAGAAAACAAGCAAACAAAACCTTCTTATAATGAACGCACTAGTTGGTGATGAAATATAATGTCGCGGGAACAATGTAAGAAGGGGTTGAGATAAAGCAGGTGGAAAATTTACGTTGACGACCTGCTTAATGGACTTACACCTTGGTGAAAGCTCCCACACATAAACATGGGCATACCCTCCAAGGAGCTCGAGTGAGTTTGGCCAACGTCGATTCCAGGTACCGTGGAGAATTTCCCCTCCACAGTCACCTCGTGTAAATACCCTAGAGAGATATGCCAACAAGGTTACCAATTACTACAGTGACGCCTGGCGAAACAGTCGACAGTTCAATCCATGTGCAAAGGAAGGGTATCTAGCCCGAAATCAAATTGAAAGGCTTCAACTCATCATTGTGGGTATACCTTCAAGTGACCCCCATAATACGTGCAATATTTACACCAAGACCAACAAAGCAGGGTGAGTAACTCTATCAGTCCTAATGTGACCTCGTGATTGACCCTTGTATTAGAAGGGCTTCCCAAGACAAAATGTAGCAATTGGATTTGAACTCTCCCTATCACAAGATACTATGTTTGTTTGCAGCTTTGGAAAGTTATCTTTCACACCTATTCCAAATCCCTACAACTAATCTAATGTAGGTTTGCTACTAGAAAATATAAAAACGTCTAATCAATTTTTACAAGCGCTTTATTTTTAAGGATGTTGTTTCTCAAGAGGAAAATGGCGTGGACTAAATGATGTTTTGACCGACTCTAAACAATGCAAAGAAATGATAATGCAAATATTTCACTTTGATGAAATATATATTACGAGAAGCAGAAAGAATTTATCATTCCCATATGCACAATGTCTCAAATTTTTATTAAACTCATCAATATCAAGATTCTCAAGAAATGAGCAAAAGAGACTATACACCAATACACGATTCTCAGAATTCAAGACCAAAAAATGCCAAAAATCATGCAATTTCGCTACTTCAAATGAAAGGATGCCCCCAATTTAATATAAAGCAAGAAATCATTTTTTTGTTTCAAAGATAGCTAAAAGAAATAGCAAATCTCTATAAAACAAAGCAACCCAAACAAATTTTTTCTTTTAACACAAACTATTCAATAAAAGAAAAAGTTCTTTCACCAAACAATTCTAAAGAAAAACAAGGCTTTGTAACTGAAAGAAACTCAAAGCAAGAGACCAAATATTTCAAAAGAAAACAAAGAAAAGATGACTAACAACAGTTTCAAAGCTGTCAAGAAGAATGTAAACAAATCATAATCAAACCCAAAAATTCACCCCAAAACCACATCCAAGATTTGGGTAAGGAAAAACCATAAAAAAAAAAAAAAAAAATCACAATCGTCATAGGCTGTAGACTAACACAGTGTGTCGATTCCTGATTTCTGCAGGCCAGAGAACCAATATAGTGCAAAAACGTCGCACTGTGTCAAAAAGGTAGGGTGCGGAAATCAAATATCGTCGCACTGTCTCTCAAAGCAGGGTGCGGAAATCAAAGTAAAAATGAAAAAATAAAAAGTAAGAAGGTTTTTCCAGTGAACTTAAACAGTGAAAGAGTCCATCTAGATCTCCCAGTGACTTGGAAAATAGAATCTAGGAAATCAAAGAAAGAAAGCAAGACAAACTAGAAAAAAAATCTATTCCCCAGTAGAGTCGCCAATTTTATTATCGGGCTAATTGTTAAGTGCAGACACAAATCAATCCCCCTATATTCACTATGAAACTAGAACAAAACAAGAAAGTATACTACTCTTTCCTTAGATTCGATTATCAAATGAGAATAAGATCTAGAACATACCTTTTAAATATCGAAGATCGGACTTCGCCAATGCAATCCAAGCTCCGTCACGAGGCTTATAGAGAAATATCTGCAAATAAACGCAAGCCAATAAAGACAAGAATAACAGAGTCTATCTGATATGAAACTATGTACATGATCAAGGAATCATACAATATGAACAAATAAAATTCATATAGGAAAGAAAAGTATATCTGTATTAAAGAATGTGGAAGAAAGATTCAACCAGATTCCTTTATGTCATTAGGTTCCGTCCAATAGTCCCTCGATTCCCACACACTTATTGCTCCAAGTATTCTGAGACCATGGAGCTGATAGCTACTCACAATCTATCTTGACAAATCAAAGCTCAAATCTAATATACAAGCTCCAAAAACTCCAAGATACAAAAACCAAGCTCAATCCAACTAACTTTCTCCATGAGATCTCCTCTCCTTTTATAAGTTGAAGAGGATAAGGTGAGGGGGTTAGGATGATCCCACTATATCACAAAAGTGAGTAAGATCCAAATCGTTCAGATCCCACCTCACCATAGAGGCTTCTCCTTCTATAAGCATTGAGAAGACGCTCATTTTTCCCACATACAGGAATTTTCGCACCCTAGCTATAAGGCAACCTGCGGAAACTCCACTATCTAGATTTAGAGCAACATGCGGAAATTAGTCATCACTGCACACTATGGAAATGTTCTTTAATATGGTTTTTACAAAGGAAAATACAACTTTTTCTCTCAGGAAAAGTTCTTCTCCCTTCTTTCTTCAGGAATTTAGGATATTGATCCTTTTAAAGACAAAGGATATGTTTACATCATTAACAGTCATAAGGGTGATGAAAATAATGTGTAACAACCATGGCGGATACCTGTGGCTCAACCGACGGATTACTGTGGATCCGGCACTAATCCACTTGATTACAGGATTAAGAATGAAGGGACCTGACCCTCAACATTTTTATCCAGGGAAGGCCTCGAACCACTCCCTGGAATAGTGCATCAAGGAGGCTTATGGCAAAGTCGAAAAGGGAAAGAGAGGCTACAAGGTAGCCTCTATCCAGGATAACGCAATGCGCCTCACTTTCCAACTCATAGCTGGAAAGCTCATAAGAAAGAACCACCCCACATAGGTCATCGGGTTTATGGTGGACCTCGCAGGAAAATGTGTGGAGGGCATGCAGATGAACTGGGCGAGTTACCTCGTCAATGAACTCGAGAAAGACTGTCATGAATCTCAGGATCAGGGATAAAAATTTCAAAATAATTGGTTGATCATGTTGATTGCATTTGTCACTTGGAAAATGCCTGAGGGAGCCACCTTTACGGAGATCGAACCATCGAAGTCATTGGACACCAGGTTTTCTACCTTGTGGTACACTAATGATATGTCGAAGAAATGGCAGTCAAACCCTGTGCTCCATGCATATTATTAGCAATTGAAGGTTTCCATTGAAGCATTTATGTGCATGACATCGCGCACCTTGCACCAGTATAGACCAATAGCCAAGTTTTGCATAGATCGACATTTTATCTATATCACTGCATGCATAGATGAAATCAAGGAAGAGTTAAAGTCATATTATAAGATAATAGATGAAGACATGGAGTAGATCACGAAGAAGTAGCCAGAGGAGTTCCTTGTACCTATTGTTGATGAACAACTCTCTGACACTCACATCATAGGAAGCCCCATAGTCACCCGGGTCGAGCATATCGGACAGTCTAGTGGGACAAAGAAGAAGAAGAAAAAGGAGGAACTCTAGAATATGGAGACTGATGAGGAGGACAACGCCTTTGAAGAAAATGGATTTGGCTCACTAGGAGGAGGAGATGAAGAAAATGGGAAAGGAGGAGGGGATGAAGGAGAAAATAAAGGAGAAGGCAAATCTACACCGCCGAAATATCCCCCTACTCAAACAGTAGCCCCACAAAAGAGGAAGGTTTCTCCGCAAAAACCTTCAGCAAGGAAAAAGGTGCGCACTAGCAAGCCCCAATTAAAGGCCATGCTCACGGATGACGACATCATCTTGGTCCATGGAGCCATGGAGGATGCTTTCAAGGACATCTTGTAGAGATATGAAGTGAAGCAGGAGGAGCTGTATGAAAGGGTCGAGAACAAACTGAAGGAAATACACAAAACTATTCAATTGACCAGTGCAGTACCTACCGCACCTTCCTCGTCACATATTGTAGAATTAGGGGATGAGCCAACCCAATTAAGAAGAATTGCAGATGTGATAGAGGCTTGAATTCATAAAGTCTAGGAGGAAAAGGAGAATTCTATAGAAGCCTTGAAACAAGAGAAAGATGAAGTCTTAGAGAAACTACAAGTAGCACAATACTATGTAACCACCTATGAAAATGAGAGAGACGCGTTTCGGGTGATGCTCCAGGACACAATGAAGCTATAGAGAGAAAAGGACGAGCTTATTGCAAAGGAGACTGTGTTTAAAGAAGCGGTGAATAAAGAATGTCTCTCTGTGCCAGGCTTGTCACAGGAGGAACAGGAGTCGATCAAGTTTCAAGTGGCGAAGCTCACTGAGACCATCCAACAACTTCAAGAGAGGATAACGAAGTTGGAGATCCAAACAGTACTGAGCACTCTGTAGGAGGTGTGTGACCAAGGGGAGGAAGTCTCTAAGAACGCAGTAGTAAGGATTAGAGCCCTCACCTCAGAATGAAAACAATTGAGGAATAGAATCATGCATACTTATGAACACCTCACAGAAGATCCAGAGCTAAGGAAACTAGAAGCACAATTACAGGAGGCACAGGACTAGGCCTTCTCCATGCAGGTGCATATGAATCTACTCACTGCAGTTGAAATATTGAATAGGTCCCAGGAAAAACACATGGTACAACAGTAGATTACTACCATCCAGGGCAGAGTAATGGAAGTCGCACAAAAACTACATGTGCAGGATGAAGCCTGCAAGGTGTTTGAAGAAATAGAAGGACAAGGCTCGCAATTGGACCAAGTGGTTGTGTCAGTAGAACAATGCCTGGAAGGGCCTTTTACAGAGAAAATGATCCAATATCTCACTGACCAAGAGGCTCAGGAAAAGCAGCAAGTCGAGGCAGCTCGAGTGAAGATCGAGGCCTTTGAAGAAGCATTGACCAAACTTGAGTGACTTGGGATGAGTCATAAGTGAGTGTTGGGGGCCTATTGGCCCTCAACCAAGTTTTGAGGAAACCTTGGTCAGGTTTGGACCACTTTTGGACTTCGAAAGGCTGGTTGAAGATGGAGCGCCCAGGCAAAGTAGAGATAGTGGATCTCACTTATTTTTCAGGCTATGTGGACCCAGCAAGGGGTTCCTTAGGGTTTTGTAATGTGGTATGGGATGTCGACCAATGGGTTTACCCATGATTATGCCTTATTGTAAAAGTATAAATAAGTAAGAATGTAATGTAGAAAGGGGAAAAGTGAATAGATAGTGGAGAAAGAGGATAAGTGCAAGTAGTTTTGAGTTTCTTTGTGCAACAAAATGCATATGTAAGGCTCTATGATCAATAGAGAAGTTGGATATGTTCCTTGACCTAGTTTTAGGAAGGAGGATCTAGTGCACAGAGTGCATATCTCTTATCTGGTTCGAATGTTGGCTCTGTGGCTTAGTGCACAGGAGCAGATGAATTTAAGATATTGAATAATAATAAAGAAGATGAAGAAGTTGGTGGATGTAGCCCTAGACTGGGGTGAACCATGTATATCTTGCACCTCGGTTTGCTTTGTACTTTGTTGGTTATGTTATGAATCTACTTAGTGCTTTGCTTATTATGTATGTTAGATAGATATGTTAATGTTTAGTGCTTTAGTTGTGTTAATAATGAATGAATGTTAGATCTAACTCAGTGTTATGTGCTAACAATCGAAGTGCTTGATCTTTATTGTTACTGTGCCAATCTAACTTAGGGGTTGTTCTACGACGTTAATGAAGCTAATGAATTAATGCATATCTCCTTCTAAGTGTTACTAGAATACTCTACAAAGTGTTATTATCACATATCTGTGTCCCAGCTTGGTTATAGACACCTGAGTCCTGTAACCCCCCCTGCTTCTACCTCGGGTGAGACTTCACCTTCTTCGCAGGTGTTGTCAAAAGGGCCAATAGTTATGTTTTTGTTGGTGCATTTTTGAAGCGTTGAACCCTGGGTCTACCCCCGTGCCAACAAATTCTTATAGGAACGAACCTATAACTACAATATTTTGAAAAACCAACCTGCAACAATCTTCTTGAACTTTCAACAATACCAAATCATCTCTTTACTTCATGCCTTCACCTGAACAAAGTATTTGCTATCACAAAACTCTCCACCAAGTCACCATAAACATGATTTCATAAGTTTCTTAGACCTTGCACCTCCCATCCACCCTTAGACAATCACATTCTTCTTCCTTTCATTTTGTGTCACTTGAAAACCTATGAGCCTCAATCCTCTCACTCTCACATACTATTCCTGATAGACAAACTTTACCTTCACACTCACTCAATCCAAAATTGGTTTTGGGACCTCGATATTTATAGGCTTCATACACAATCTCTTTTTCTTAAGGCTTTGTCCACATACAAAAACAATTCTTCCTTATAGGGTTGGCTCCAACTCCTTTGAGTCTTCCTCAAAATTGTGTTGAACAAACAAAAATATTCTTTACAACTGGTCCCCTTCCCGTTTTCATGTGTGATCCATCCATTAGCCACAACATAGACCTCAACACTTAGCAACCATCGAATCATGTCCAAGATTAATTCATGACCATTTATTTATCCATTGGACACTAAAGCACACCTCACAAACTTAATACTCAACCATCATTGGATCATTCTTGGAGTCAATATCGATTTTTGATCGGATTGGTCAATCTTTTCACTGGGCATTAGGACCACCAAGTCTATTGGGTATCATCCCACTAGGATACTGGGACTTTAACACTACATTGACACTCCTTTCTCTTTATATCCTGATATGCGATATACTGTACCATGTCACCAAGACCATCGGGCCATCAGGCCCTCCTAGACTACAACAATGCATTGATCCTTCACTCTTTCGGTGTGTGTTTTTCCTAGAAATCAGTTGGCTATGATACCATGTAAATGTGTTGAACCTACACAGAAAATATCGATCTAGCAAAGGTCATACACAATTTGTAGAGAGAATATGAGAAAAGAGAAACATGAGAGAAAGAATGGAGGAATTCTCATTAACCATATTCCACACTCAAAGAGTGAATAATTTACAATAGATATAGCCTACATGAGTAACTAATGTGCCATAGTAGTGATCTAGATATATATAGACACTCACTAACAAACATTGGAGTGAACTGCCACCTAGTGCTAGTTAAATGATCGATGTAATCATCAGTTAACTAATTCACGACTTCCACTAATCTAACTAAGTGTAACTGACTCTAAAATGAAGAGGAACATGTTATTTTGTAGGGGAATATTCTCTAGAGAGAATATTATCATCTAAGGAAGAGTTATAAACATCAGATTGTAAAACTTAGGAAAATAATTATAGGTGAGTGTGTAATATCTCCAACAATTCCTGTACCATAAAATGTCATCAAGCATAATGAAGATAGCCACAATACCAAGATACCAATATAACCAATATGTTCTTCTAATCAATGCACCATAACCTCACCAAGGTGTAACTCAACATGTAAAAACATCACCAAGAAATGCACCTCATACATGTACCACCATATATCAAGTGTGTACTACAACCATGTATCAATTTCACCAAGACATGCACCACGAATATGCCTCACACTATGTATCAAATATGTGCCTCAAACATATACCAATTCCTCAACAATATACCAAAGGAAGCACCATCAACATGTAACCAAGATGCACCTCAAGCATGTGCCAACACCATAAACCATGTACCAACATCCATAAACCATGTACCAAGAGATAACATAAAACATGTGCCATACCACTCATATATCATACCAAAACCATATGCCAAGTGCATCTAACAATGTATCATATCATTAACAAGGTGTACCATGCACAATCACTATTCCTCAAAGATGTACCATAACAAAATAAGAATAAGCCTCAAAACTAACACATAAGCATACTTATGATCCTATAGACACCCCACTACATCAGATAACAAATGTGTAAGCCAACCTGGGCATCAAAAACCTGGTACAAGCATCACTTCTCAACCTTTCACAAGCCTTTTCATAGATCCATGACTTGCTCCACTACCTCCCACGAATATCCGTTCTTTCCTCCACTACAACATGCGTACATCCATGCCCCGTTGAACTGTAACCCACAGATACCTCCAAAAATAGGGTTACTCACATTTGCTGCAACTTTGAGACTTTTACCTTCGACCTTCCTTCACAACCTTAGACTTGCTACCTTAGATTCGACATCATATTTTCCAATAAAAAGAGAAACCATATCACTTATTCACTTAGAGATATTCAATAGAATGTGTGTGTGAATGTACTTATGAGAGACTCCTTGAGGTGTATTTATACTTTTTCTAAGTAACCTCTTTCCTTACTTTAGGGGTTTCTTGTTACAACCACTTAACCCTTTGACTAAGACTTGTAACTATTTAGGGGTTTCTTACCCAGTCTTCCGGGCTTCCAACTTCATAAGGCCATGACTCGTCAACCATGAGGAACCACATGGCGTACCACCTATAAAATAAAATGACATGAAGAGGACTATCCATCCATGAGTGTGTTACCTACATTTGCACTGTCCTTCGTGTCCTTATTCCTCAAACAACTTAGGGTCTCATGACCACACCTCTAGGTCTTTGTGTAGACTTCATCCAATGCACCCAACATATCTGCTGACATCAACCACCCTTGTTGACATTAATGACAACTAACTCACCATCAATCGTGATAAAAAAATATGGGGTATCTTGAACACTCTAAGGGTTTACATCAACGACAACCAACTATCCAACAATCTCCCCTTTGGCATTGATGGAAACACCAACATTGATGGAAACACTCATACTCCAATACTCACGCTCCCCCTCTAACCATTTATCCTCATCAATGTTTCTCTCTCACCCCCTTTGACATCAATGGAAAAGGGTACCTATCCTTAGGGGTGATCCCCTATATTCATGTGTTTATTCTTTCTCTTCACATGTTTTTGTCCTCATGTTTCTTTCCAAGTTCCTCTTCTCTTTTGAGAGTGACTGCCTCTGAATGTATACCTTCTCTGACTTCATGTTCTTGAATATTTCTCTTATGATCTCTCTCTTTCTCTCCCTTTGACATCATGGGAAAAATGATAACTCCCCTTGTCGATATGTCTCCCCTTATCGACATGCTACTAGTATTCCTTTCTGGATCTCTTTCTCCAATGATTTCTCTTCCCTTGACTTCTCTGCAAAATGTAGAACAATATGGGACTTCCTGTATATGTTTCCTTTCCTCTCTTATAGTGTTGATTATTGTCCATTGGTGCTTCCTCTTGTAATTGTATGACATATATAAAAAGCAATAAAAAATTAGTGACTTCAAATATTCATGGCCTGTCATGTTCACTTCACCATACTTATTCAATTATTTCCTTATGATGATATAACTTCCGCTGACGATTTGTATTCACCTGTTCTGTTGTTCCTTTCACTTCTTTCCTTTATATGACCAATTGATTCTAAATGATTCCATTGATTCCAATTGTAAATACATTTCTATGCATCTTCTTTGACCCATGTTTTATGTATCTTCTAAGTATCCATCTATTCCCATGTGTCACAAATTGTTCATAACTTTTCTACTCAACTATCCATAATGTTGACTCATCTATCACTTTACTATCATGAAGGATTAACAATTGCAACTGATCATTATATATTCATGAGTCAAACATGTCCATTGGTCTTCTCTATTTGCAAATCAAAATATGCATGTCTAAAACAACATGTACTGAATATATCCCTACTTAAATACATATGTTGAATACAATCATAAAATTTTGCATGTGTAACTACCAATTGATACCTGTGTGAGAACACTACTTCTCAATCGATCAATCTGTCACTTTGTACTTTTGTTATGTGACTGCTCTAAATTTGTCTCTACAAATACTTCAAATTGCTCAAAGGATGTTTCTCTGATCAGTAATAGCTATTGCATGGACTCCCCCTATTCAATAATCATATTTACTGGGAGTATGTTAGAGGTGAATCCTCCTGCGGAAAAGCAGATTCCCTCTTGGTCTCTAGACTCATAAGGCCAAGAAAGAAAAGTGCTTAACATGGACACTAGCATCCTTTTAGGTCTAATCAAGATAATATACGAAGGAGAAGAAGAGAGATATGTACCTTATTAACGACATTTTTCCTTGTAAAGTCCAAGCTAAGTTTTGATCCTAAGCTCTTTGATAGGTCCTGTAGAACAAACAAAGATACAATGGAATTCCTACTCTACTGAGATTATCTCAAATATAGATCCATCTACTGTATACAAACTCATGTGGAACAAACATAAGTTCGAAAGAAACATGCCAAGCATTGATATATTGATGAGAACAAGTAAAAGTACTTACAATCCTTTGATGAAGGTGCAACAACTTCTTCCAGTTATCCTTGTCCAACCCCTTTTCTCAAGTAATATACATTGATTTCTTTGATGACATCTCACTTATGAGATCACAATTTTCACATCTCCAATCCTTTCTGTCAATACCACTTATAGGATCATAAGTTTGGTATCAATCTCTAGTCTCTACTCCCTCTTTCACCATGAGGAGACCTCCTTATATAACCTTGGAGAGGTCCAACAACTTGAGAGATATTTGGGATAAGTTGAGGATTCATCTCCTTCAGTTGAGGATCCTCCCTAAGATCATGCCTTGATCCAAGATTCGAACCCAACTACCTTCAGATATTGAGGGGATTGTCCCTTGATTTCCTCCAACAAACTAAAAATTCGCTCAGAAAGGGTAGCGCTCCCCTAAAAGGGTTCACAGGGCACTCAAACATTCCCCCAAAGAGGCCTAGGGAGCACTAGCACTCCATGACAGTGGGTAGGGGAGTGCTCCTCTCCCAAATCCATTTTTGAGAGGTTCTTTCAATGGCAAAAAGTTTGTACTCCCTGTCAAGTGATTTCTCTTCTTCAAAAATAATCTTTGGGGTGTCTTAAGTGTCTTTGTGATGTCTTTAGAGGCACAACATATGCAAGATGGAAATATGATGTTTGTAACACTTGCAAAACTTGTGATCAAGATGTGACACTTGTGGACAAGATGCAACACTTACAACACTTGTAATGACGACACTTGTGACACTATTGAAGTGAGTAATTTTGATGTGTAACAGATTGCCCCCCAAAGTATGAAGTTAGAAGAAGATGATGACTAAAGTACTTTGTAGAATTTTATGACATGTATCAAGATGCACACAACCATCAAACAAATATTATGACATGTTTCAAACCCAATGTAGGCATACCTATGCTTGAGTGATAAAGACTTTTTAGGTATGGCCGCCATAAAATACACTGTAGATCCATAATTATATTGCCAAAATGGTATAGCCACTAAAGATACAATGTGGATCTATACTCCTATGAACTGAACTGATCATAGCCACGAAGAATACACAGTGGATCTACGATATGACAAGACATAGCCACGACCAATACAAAGTGGATCTATGTAACAGTATATGTGTCATAGTTCAAAAGAAATACTTCGCAACCTCAGAAAAGTACATATAAGAGTGATGAATCGAGCCAGGGTCTTCTTACTGATCCCGATGTAGTACGAATCTAACCATGTGAATAGATGTCCTGTTGTCGAACATGGTAGAAACCACTTGATTACCGGTCAATGAAGTAAACCGTTAACAAGCGTGAGGGAGATCACCATCGATGTCAATGATTACCAAGGTACTCTAGTACATTCCAACTAATGTGAATAGATGAACTAAAGTCGAACATCCGTGGAATCATCCGATCAGAGTTCAGTGATGTAAACCCATTGTCGGACACGAGAAGGCCTACCATTGAGGCATGTAGGTCCCAAGGTACTAACTGGTTTCTAATTCTAACTCCTGGATAATGTGCTGAAGTTGACAGGAATAGACTCGTCGAAGGAGGGCCTTGATGTATCCCCCATCAACGATACGAAACTGACACATAGATGTAATTGGTAGATCAAATAAACATGGACCGACATGGGTAATGAAATAGGATATTTGTGATGTCTAACTCTCGAGGTAGATACTTCCCTTGAACACTAAGGCATGACAGCAGAAACTTGACATGGACCAAAACTTGATAATGCAATGGATGTTGTGACTTTACGTTGGGTGACCCAAAGGAGTGAGGAAACTCAAACGATTGGTTCAGTGCAGAGGTTCAACATGTTGAAATGCGTGCAAAGATAAAGTGTTGTGTTCAAGGGAGGCTGTAAGGGTTACTGGTAATGTTCTCAAAAAATTGCTTGGCTTGCTTCTTTCAATTTTTCCCCCATCCAGATAGATGAGTACCTCTTTTTAATTTAATGAGCTCGAGGAGGGTAACACATGCTCGATATGACTCACCTTCGGCAAGTCCCTCTTCCTATGTTTAGCGAACTGGAAGAAGTAAGGGTTCAGTCCCATATGGGCCCTTCAATGTATGATCGTTTAACGAGTCCAGAGAAGGTAAACTCAGTTTTTTTTCATATTTAGAGAGGCCAAAAAATAGATAAATTATCACTCGAAAGATGCCCTTTCAAACCTTTTAACGAGTGGGAAAGGAAGCAAGATCACTCGACAATATTTTCATGTTTAGAGAGTCTGAAAAGAGATTAAAGATGACTCCAGGGGGTTCATTTTTCGTATATCCATGTGAGCCCGAAAAAGAGATAAAAGGTTGCTTGGTTACATTCTCATGTTTTTTCGAGCACGAGAAAAAACAAAGACTAAGCTCAGTATGCTCCCAGCATGAAAGCTAGTGGCTTAACTCCAGAATGATCATCAAAGGCTGGAGACATGCCTTCCAAGCTTCAATTCATTCACCAAACTTGAGGTTGTCACCAATTTCTCTACTAGATGGAGAAAAAAGATAAGGGTGGATGAAATGAAGGTTCAAAAGAGGTGACTGTTTCATTTTTAACGAGCTTGACATAGGAAAAGAACTATGCTCAGGGCTCTGGGTTCAATCCCCAGATTGTTGTTTCATTTTTTATCGAGCTTGATACAGAGAGGAAAACTATGCTCAAAGATTTCGTTTTATTTTTTAACGAGCTTGCCACAGAGAGGAAAAATATGCTTGTGACCTCTGTTTCATTTTTTAACAAGCTTGCTACAGAAAAGAGAAATTGTTCTCTTGACCTCTGTTTCATTTGTTAACGATCTTGCTATAGAGAAGAGAAATGGTGCTCGTGGCCTCTCCTTGATCATGGCTACCAAGAGAATAAATCTCTGGAAGGACACCATGTCAAGGGACAAAAATCAGTCATGGATTCTAAGAGATCTTCACTAGATGGAAGAAAATCACTCTAGAAGGAACACATGTCGAGGGCTGCGACAGGGGTAAGGAGATCATGCTCCAATAGCCCTACCGAAGAGATCACCATGTCAAATACCGGATCCAAATCATCGGAACTTGAAGTCATGGGAGACAATGGAAAATCAACATCAGGAGGGAAGATAGAGTGTATATCTCTCCAAGTTTCTTCACAAGGGGGAATAAAAGAGGATCGATGATGGTTATCATTCCAAGGTAGCTCGTCAATTCTCAACATTTCCATAATAGATTCATCAGAGGGAAAAATTGGGGAAATGTAGTTGATCACAGATGACAATGAACTTAACTAGGATGACATCGAATAACTGTCGGGTTCCAATAGATGTTGGTCATCGGAAGAGGGAGAAGCGGATTGGACAACAATGTATGATGTTTCAGCTGGACTAAGTGGCACAGTGTCACCTAGTGCATCGAATTCCAATGAACTAGGTACAATCCAAGGGTCAGATGATTCCAAAGATTGATAAGCCATGGTTGAAATCATATCGACAGTGGCAATATGATGTGTAGTCGGTGGAAGTGGTTTAGGGAAGGTACCCAAAAGGATAGAATCTTTCATTAAGCCAACACTAACACTTTCATACGTGATATTGTGGTCTCCCAAGAAAGGAATGTTGTTGGTAGCAGGAGCGCGAGCATCAGTTGTGCAGAAATCTAACTGATCAATAGTGACAATTTTTCCCTGATGAGAAAATTGTACACATCGAAAGACCAACGAGGCAACGCAAGTCATAGCATAAAACTAACTTCTTCCAAGTAATAAGTTGTAATCGAGGGGAGCATCGACCACCTTGACATCAACAATGATAGTTTTTCCACCCAATTGGATGGGCAAGGACTTTAAAAGCCCATGGGGATGAAAACCTCGCCCATCGAATGTGCGTAACATCGTTGGGGATTTGTTAAGTGTGGGTGATTTTAAAATTTTCCAACAGGATAGAGACATGACACAAGTTGAGGCTCCCTCATTCATAATAGTTCGGTGGATTTGTTGATTGTGAACAACAACATCAACTTGGAAAGCAAGTTGATGGGAGAGTTGATATGTACAATTGTCCACGTTAAACATGATATGGTTGGACGACTCAGGATCAATAGTGCCAATAGAGGCCAAGAGCGTTCTACGTTGACTGGGGTAGTGTTGTAGAACTTCTAATGCAGACATAGCACATGGTGCTTGAGCCAAATATTCAACAATGTTGTAGTTCTAGGGGGCACGTGAAATAGGATTAAAGGTATATTTATGGATAGTGCTCTTAGGAGGGCATAAGATAGAGTCAAACGTAGGTTTCTCAATCTGAAGTGGTCCAGACGGAGGATTAACCGATGGAGGACTAACAGAGGACGGTGATGGATCCGATAAAGTATCAGTACCATTAGTGACTTTTCCTTTGTCAAGGTTACTTGGTGTGTCATATGTCTTAGAGCGAGTGGTCAAATTAATCCCATTAAACATATAAATATGTGCACTCATCGAGGTCTCATAATGAGGATGGCTAGAACTGCCCCCAGGAGAGGGGGTTTGAGAAACCATGGATTGTTGTTGTGGAAAAGGTTGGGTAAGCACAGTAGGTTGTGAATTTCCCTAGAAAAGTTTGGCCACTTCATTGCGATGTGGACAGTCTCGAGTGTAGTGATCGTCACTGTTTGCACTCTTTTCGTCGATGTGTGAGCAAAAAGTGAGTGCTTACATGCCTAGTTGGGCTCTGCTAGTCATGACAGCTGTGATGTAAAGGGTTAGAAAGAAAACAACTAAACTATTAACAAGAATTAAGCAAAAACTAA
>ML816620.1:588392-602843 GCA_009831015.1 Picea engelmannii
GAAGTGGACCCAACCCTAAAATAAGGAAAGTGGGGCCAAGTGACCTAGAATATGTTTTTAAGGAAGCTACTTGGAGAGTATAAATAAGAGGCAGGGCTCTCTCATTTGAATCACACTTGAGAATATTGAATATCTATAGGTGTTTGAGGTTTAAAAATGATATCTAAGCCAAAATTATGAGGAAAGTGAAGAAAAGAAGGCTGAAATGCAAGGAAGGATAAATTTTTTTGATGGTGCTTTCTAAGGTATGTTATTTTCAGGTCATCTCACCATTTTCACTATAATTATTTTTATATAATGATTCAGATCCTGAAAGAACTATGCAAGTGTGAAAACATATCCAAGTATCTGTGGTTCAAAATTCAGCTTGTGGGTCATTGTATTTTGGGAGTTACACTCTGTGGAAAATAGGGTTTGTGGCCAGTCCTGAAACTAGTCAAAATCAGGTGTTTCGGGTAAAAACGTCATAACTTCTTCATAACAGATCCAAATTCAGTGAGACCAAATGTTTTGGTTATGGTAAAGGCTTTAGTATGGTTTGTAACATTTTTATATCATTTCATTAAATATGTTGTGCGGGGCACTCTCTATAAGGTCGCTCTCTAGAATAAGCCAGAATTCAGCAAGGTATGCCATTTTTGCTATAACTCCTTTTATGAGAGGTTCCAAGTAGTTACACTTGTAGGAATTGCATAAACCACATGGAAGAACATTGTATATCAGTTTCAGATTTTTATACATTACAGGTTCAAAGTTATGATTACTTCAAGTTAGGGTTGTTGACTAATCCAAAACTAGACATGTGAGACTAAAAACAAGTTTGATGAAAATGCTAGTCTTTTGTTTTTAAAATTTAAGGAAGGTTTGAAGGAATGTGATTGTATACACCAGGTCTATTCCATAGCTACAAATTAGATTTGGATGATGAAATTGATGAGGGATTTTTGTTGAGGTTGGTGCATGGTTGGATGCACTTATTTATGGTACAAGTTGATTACAGGATTGTGCATGGTTGATGCACTTCTTTATGGTACAGGTTGATTACAGGTTGGTGCATGGTTGATGCACTTGTTTATGGTACAGGTTGGTGCATGGTTTATGCACTTGTTTATGGTACAGGTTGATTATAGGTTGGTGCATGGTTGATGCACTTGTTTATGGTACAGGTTGATTACAGGTTGATGCATGGTTGATGCACTTGTTTATGGTACAGGTTGATTACAGGTTGATTACAGGTTGAGGTACAGTTTGATGCATGGTTCAAATTTATTGGTACAGGTTTACAACAGTATATCTCACAGTGATAGTGTGACAATGGTTCCATCATTCTACTTCTACTTCAGGGTGGCAGGACGGGGCAAGGACAGGTGGTTGTAGCCAGAGAATTGGGGAGTTGGATCTTCCCTCAGGTTGTAGCTTGAGAAACTAGGGGGTTGGAGCCTCCTTCCAGTTGCAACTGGAAAACAAAGGAAGTTGGTGCTTCCAATGAATGTAATTCTTCAAGACATATAAGAAAAAGCATTCCGTGGTTTTCTCCTGATTTGGGTTTCCACGTAAAACACTGGTGTACTGTGTATGTGTATGATTGTTCATTTGTTCATTGCTTATTTACTCTGCAGTTATTGGATAATAATTCTTCATTGATATAGCACTTGGATTATATGGTTAAAAGGGATTAAATTGCTCTATTACTGATTCACCCCCCCTCTCAGTAATCCAACAAATCATTGTAAGCCAAGGAGAGACAGTCGAGACTCTGTTGTAGTCCGAGATTTTCTACACATTGTAAACAAACATTCATATTTATACAAAGAGAGCAATTTTTCCTGCCTATGAGTTTTATGTGCGTTTATGTGTTTTATGAATGTCATTTGTGTGTTATGAATATATGTTGTAGATGTATGAGATAGATTTACATCTGCAAGGTTAAGATATAATTCACTATTGTTTGAGAGTTGTTGAGTTGTTTTGGGTTCTTTAGGCTGTGCAAGGAGTGCACGACAGAGTATTGGAAACTATGTAGCCAACACAAGGAATGTGCATCTGAACTCTTTCGAGTCAGAGAAGAATGTGTCAGGAGGGCATACCGGGGAAATCACAACTCAAGAGGATCCTCAAGGTTACTGAACACCTTGGAGGGGAAAGTCTATGTAGGAGAAAGCACAACCATAGTTATTGAATACTTTGAGAGCTCTATCAGGTGGGCATTGAGCAGGTGCAAGAGTGCACATGAGAACTCTATTTCGAGTTCAGAGAGAAAATAGAAGTGTAAAGGAGAAGACACCCCAGAGTTACTGGAAACTTTGGAAATTTGTGGAAGGATAAACTACTTCATAGTTTATGAACACTCTGAAGGAAGGGCTCAAAAAGTATCTCTTTGAGCAAATGCAATGAGTGCACATGAACAACACCTTCTGAAGTGTTGGAGAAGTTGAAGGAACCAAAGTTTTTGAACACTCTGGGGAAAGAATATTTGCAAGGAGTGCATTGATCAGGCGCAAGGAGTGCACAAGAACTCTATTTCAAGTCCTGGGAGAAAGATTTCTAAGAGGTCACCCCATAAGGTTAAGACTCAGAGGGAGATTTGAGTGCAAGTTTGCACATAGAGCACAAGGAGTGTGCGAGCGAATTCTCAAAATTCAGGACTCAAGGAGTAAATTTGTGCAAGGAATTCACAAGGCCAACACCTAGCTAAAGTGTTGGTAGAGGCTCTAGAGGAAATGAGTGTTAAGTTCCAGGAGGGCACATAAATCCTTTGAATGGAAGAAGAAGGGACAAGTCCCTTCGAAGGTCGAGCAATTGAAAGGCTTGGGAAGGATAGTGCAAGTGTGCATGTCGAATCTACAAGGCCCATAGAGGAGAAGGACCTTTATAGGTTCAAGTTGAGGAGACAACATAATGAGTGTGCAGAGGCTAAAATTTCAAGTGCCAAATTTTAGGAGGAGTGGCGTTTTCAAAGTGAAAGCCAAGGCCAAGTAGACAACCTTGCAGGAGAAGTTCAAAGGCCAACCCTTTGAAAAGTTTGAGGAATCCTTCATTGGAGGAAATGTGGCATAGCGACAGGAGGAGGAGCAATGAAAATCATCAGATCAGCTACAGGAGAAGATATGGGTCATCGAATCCCATGCCCAGACACCAGAAGGAGTGCGTCAAGGTGGATAACAAATGCCAACCAATGGATCTGAGTGCGAAGGATTGACATCTGTCGGATCCAGGTAAGGTGTACGAAACTTAAACCATTTAAAAGTGCACAGGAGAGAAGACTCATGAAGTCTCGAAGTCTGGAAGCCAGTCGAGACCATCCATCATCTAGAGAGACAGGTGGCAGAATATCAGAGAGTTTGTGAGAAAGATCTCCAGGAGATATATGTGGAGAAGAATAAAAATCGTCAAAGTCGTGAAGGGTGAAGAAATCTAGACCATTGGATCTGGAAGGGATACATGGCGGACATCCACACACTTTGGAAGAAGAGAACTTCGGGGAAAGGTGGGAGTGGAGTGTGTAAAACTCCCGAAGCCTGAAGTTGCGAAGAAGATCTTGGTCATCGATCATTAGGATGCACGTGGCATCATATTTTGCATCCATAAGATCCTTCACTTCGGATGATAGCCACTTCAGAGAAAAATGGGTAAGGTGAAGCCAAAACAGCTAAATCCCAAAGTAGTGAAGTCCATCGTGACCATCGATCTGGGAAGTACACATGTCACTAGATTGTGGAATTCGAGGAAGAGAAAGGAGGAGGTGGATGATTTGATTGGAAATTTTCCAAATCTCTAGAGGTAAGAGCCCATCCTAACTGTCAGTTTCTTGGACATGTGGCATCATATATGTCACTTCAGTGATAGAGCACTTTGAAGGAAACTGAAGAGTAAAGTCCCGAAGGCCAAAATTCCTGAAAGCCGAAGTCAATAGGAGTCGTGGATGAACGGAGGGACATATGGATATTGGAGATTTACTTCGGAGGCCATACACTTTGGAGGATTTTTGGAGTGTGCATGCGAATTTGGCTAAAGCCCAAATTTTCGATGAGATCACAATCATCGGATGCTAGAGGAGCGTGAGCCATAGATCTCGTGCAGGTAAGTTTGTCGGTTCGAAGTTTAGAGTTTTTGGAGTTTGCTGTTGTGAAAATGGCCAAAGCCCGAAGTCTAAAGTGCTTTTCAGGGTTTATCCCTGGGTCATAACCTAAGGTCAGAAGAGGAGAGGGGTGAGTAGAAGGATCTAGAACCCAAAATTTTAAAATTGCCAAGAGTTCCAGGAAAAGGGCTTGCGGGTTACATATGACCTATGGATGAGGAGGAAAAGGGGCATGTGTAGAATTGATTTGGGGGCTAGAAGAGTCCCAAAGATTCAATCTGACTCCTTGTTTTGAACGATCCTAGACCAGGAGGTCACACAGCCCCAAGGAGAGAACATGGGTCTAAATCAAGTGGTATCAGAGCCTAGGAAAATGTTATGTATGATACCATCAAGTGGTATCAAAGATTTATTTTTCTTGTAGACATCAGGAAAAGGAAAGAGGAGATAGTATGATACCATCAAGCGGTATCAGAAGCTAAATTTCATCTATAGACAATAGGTGAAGGAGGATACAGAGTACTGATTCTCTGTGTGTGATTTCTTGCAAGTGTGCAACAATCAATAGACAACCAGGTGGGTTGTAGGAAAATCTGGAGGTGCTCTCAGTTGCAGGGTAACCAACAGACTTGCCAGGAGGGCAGGAAGAGGAGAATAATGGCTACTAAAGGCCATAAGCATGTTCAAGGCAAGGACCTCCAACAAAAAAGCAAGGAATAAATGGATAAAGATCTCGAGGAAATCAGAGCGGAGCTCGAAAATCTATATATGAAAATGCAACAATTGGCGTAGGTACACTGGAGGTACGAGTGGCCAATGAAGCAGAGAGAAAAATGGTCTGTTCAAAATTTGTTGGCCAGAAGGAAGCATCAAGAGTTGAGGAGGTGGCTAAGGGAAGTTGAGACCCTCAGTGACACAAAGAAAGTGGTTTACATTTGTGAGCCAAAAATTGGAGAAAGACTCAGTGAGGAGTAAGTGAGATCAATGGAGAATCTCATGAACTGCCAGAGAGGCAGTGATAAAAATTCAAATTGCCAGGTGGGAAATGAGATGAGATCAGTTGGAGATACCATATACTGCCAAGAGGGTAGAGGTGGAAATTTATATTTCCAAGAGGGAAATGAGTTGAGATCAGTTGATCTCATAGACTGCCAGGAAGGAAGAGGAGAAATCCCAATTGCCTGGTGGGAAAGGGAGAGGAGATGAGACTATCTGAAAGTCTCAGGAGCTCAGAGGTGAGTTCATATCAGCCAGGGGTGTTGATGGAGGAGGATCATAAATGCATTCTGATCATTGGGGGAATTCAGATATTCCTTGCAAGCATCCTAGTTGAGGCCAGAGCATGTGTTGCAGATGCAACAACAGAAGGAAAACCAATGTCGACTATCATAGAGGAGGAGAAGGAGTAGACATCATAATATTCCCAAGAAATAGAAAAAGAAGAAGATTATTCAGAGGAATGACTCAAAATTTTCAGAGAAGAAGTTGAACAAGATATGACTTCTGAACTGGAGCCTATAGTAGAAAAGGAAGCAGACAACATGGTCTTTGTTGATATGTACAAAGAACTAGAGGCCTTGGAGAGAAATGTAAATATACAGAGTCAACACATCCAATAGGTCAAGTTGGAAACAAATGGAGGAGCGTACCAGTCTAGGGACAAACTGGA
Organism: Picea engelmannii; assembly: GCA_009831015.1. Classification (NCBI taxonomy): domain Eukaryota; kingdom Viridiplantae; phylum Streptophyta; class Pinopsida; order Pinales; family Pinaceae; genus Picea; species Picea engelmannii. Next base: position 594,140 of record ML816620.1, read on the forward strand.
GGAAGCAGGGAGTGCACCAGAAGGAGAACTGGCAAAAGAAAATATGTTAGAGGAGGAAGCCGGGAGTGCACGAGCAAAAGAAATGGCATAAGATAATCTGTCAGAGGAGGAAGTTGAGCAACAAATCAGTGATGAGCCTGGAGAATTGGATTTTGTGATAGAATGGAAAGTAATTGCCATAGGAGAAGAAAGTAGCATGGGAGATCAATATGATATTCCCTTTTATCGGCATGAGGTGCAACAAGGCAATCTGCATGAAAGGAGGAGCTAGACAATAGATTAGCTGGAAGAATTCATTGATGAGGTAAGACAGTTGATGTTGAGGTTAACACAAGAAGATGTTAGAAGGAGGAAGCTAAATAGAGGAGGACCTACAATAGAAGCAAGGAAGAAACAACAACAACAAAGTAGAGGAGCAGGTGGACAGCTCCAAATGAGAGTTTGGGATCCAGGGGGATTTGACCAATGGAGTAGAGGGAGCCATGAGAAGGAGCTCATGATTTTCCCAGCAGTGGAGTATGATTCAGGAGCATCCTTTCCACCTCAGCAATGTGCCAAAATTCCAGCACATCAAAGTGCATTCAATAAGGGGAGAGGCGCCAACCCTCTCATTTTTCCCTCAAATTTTAAAATTCAATGTAATTAAAAGAAAATTAAATGTTTTAAGGATGGAAGAGCCGAGCTAATTCCTTTGTATAGGCAGTAGATAGAGAGGCCTTTAATGATATCTGAGATGTACAGATCTTAATATTTTCCTCGAATCTGAAGATGTATGAGATCATTAAATGTAATAAGCCTCAGTAGTCAGGAGTTGTAATGGTGATTAGACAACACTAGAGTAGTTGGAGGGAAAGGCTCGATGAGCCCCTCTTGTATAAAGATTTGTAACATATGGCCAATAGAGGCTATTGAAAGTTGTTGAGAGGTTGCTAAAAGTTGAGAGAAAATAATTGTAAGCCAAGGAGAGAGAGCCAAGACTCTATTGCAGTCTGTTCTTTTCTACACATTGTAAATAGACATTCTTATTAATACAAAGAGAGAAGTTTCTCCTGCCTATGGGTTTTCTATGCATTTATGTGTTTTATGAATGTTATTTTTGTGTTATGAATATATGTTGTAGATGTATGAGATAGGTTTCCATCTGTAGGGGTATTATAGAATTCACTATATGTTTGAGAGTTTTTTAGTTGTTCAGGGTTCTTTAGGTTGTGCAGTGGATGACATAGTATTGGAAACTCTATAGCCAATGCAAGGAGTGCGCATGTGAACTCTTTCGAGTCAGAGAAGAACATGCCAGGATGGAATACTAGGGTAATCACAACTCAAGAGGAGCCTCAAGGTTACTGAACACCTTGGAGGGGAAAGCCTATGCAGGAGAAATCACAACCAGAGGTTTTGAATACTCTGAGAGCTTTGCCAGGTGGGAATTGGGAAGGTGCAAGTGTGTACAGGAGAGATCTATTTCGAGTTCAAAGAGAGAAAAGAAGTTTCAAGGAGAAGACACCTTAGAGTTACTGAACACTTTGGAAATATGTGGAAGGAGAAACTACTTTAGAGTTACTAAACACTCTGAAGGAAGGGCTTAGAAAGGAGTGATTTGAACGAGTGAAACAAGTGCACATGACCAACACCTAATGAAGTGTTGGAGAATTTGAAGGAGCCAGAGTTGATGAACACTCTAGAGAAAGAATATTTGCAAAGAGTGAATTACGCAGGCACAACGACTGTGCGAGAACTCTATTTCGAGTTCTGGTAGAAAGGTCTCCAAGAGAGCACCCCATAAGGTCAAGAATCAGAGGAGAGTCGAGTGCAATTTTGCACAGAGAGCACAAGGACTACGCGGGTGAATTCTCAGAATTCAAGACTCAAGGAGTGAAGTTGTAAAAGGAATGCACAGGGCCAACACCCTGCTGAAGTGTTGGTAGAGGCTCTCGAGGAAATGAACATTAAGTGCGAGGAGGGCACATAAATCCTTTGAAGGGAAGCTGAAGAGTTGTTTCCCTTGGAAGGTCGAGCAACTACAAGGCTCGTGAAGGATAATGCAAGTGTGCATGATGAATATGCAAGGCACACAGAGGAAAAGGACCTTTATAGGTTCAAGTTGAGGAGACAACGCAAGGAGTGTGCAAAGGCTAACATTTCAAGTGCCAAAGTTCACAAGGTGTGGTGTTTTTAAGGTGCAAGCCAACGCCGAGTAGACAACCTTGTAGGATAAGGTTCAAAGTCCAACCCTTTGAAAATTTTGAGGAATCCTTCATTGGAGGGAAGATTGAATAGCAATAGGAGGAGGAGAAATGACAACCATCAGATCAGCTACAGGAGAATATCTGGGTCATCAAATCCAATGCCCAAACATCAAAAGGAGTGCGTCAAGGTGGAGAACAGATCCTAATGCCTGGATCTGAGCGCGAAGGATTGAAATCCATTGGATCTAGGTAAGGTGTATGAAAATTAAACTCTGTGAAAGTGCACAGGAGAGAGGACTCACGAAGTCCTGAAGTCCTGAAGCCAGTCAGGACTGTCCATCATCTAGAGAGACAGGTGTCAGAAGATCAGGGAGTTTGTGAGAAAAAGAACTGGGAGATCTACGTGGAGTAGAAGAAAAATCGTCGAAGTTGTGAAGGGTGAAGAAATATAGACCATTGGATATGGAAGGGATATGTGGCGGGCATATGCACACTTCAGAAGAAGAGAACTTCAGGGAAAGGTGGGAGTGGAGTGTGAAAAACTCCCAAAGCTTAAAGTTGCGAAGTAGATCCTGGTCGTTGATCATCAGGAGGCATGTGGCATCATATTTTGCATCCAGAATATCCTTCACTTCAGAGGATAGCCACTTCGGAGAAAAATGGGTAAGGTGAAGCCAAAAAATCCAAATCCTAAAGTAGCGAAGTCCATCGTGGCCATTGATTTGGAAAGGACACACGTCACCAGATTTTGGAATTCAAGGAAGAGAAAGGAGGAGGCAGAAGCATTGAACAAAAGTTTTTTGAAGCTCCAGAGGTAAGAGCCCATCCTAGCCATCAGTTTCTTGGACATGTGGCATCATATATGTCACTTCGGTGATAGAGAACCTTAGAGGAAACTGAAGAGTACAGTCCTGAAGGCCAAAACTCATGAGGGTTGAAGTCAACAAGAGTCGTGGATGAACGGAGGGACACATGGAGAGTGGAGATTTACTTTGGAGGTCGTATACTTCAGAGGATTTGTGTATTGTGCACGTGAATTTGGCTGAAGCCCGAATTTTCGACGAGATCATAGCCGCTAGATGCCAAAGGAGTGTGAGCCATAGATATTGCCCATGTAAGTTCATTGGTTCGCAGTTCAGAGGTTTTGGAGTTTTCTATTGTGAAAACGATGAAGCCTGAAGTTCGAAGAACCTTTCAGGGTTTATCACATAGACTGCTTCAAAGGGACTCATGTGGGTGGTAATACGATAAAATGTGTTGTACCACCATTCAACTAGGGGTAACCAATGAGCCCACTGATTTTTCTTGTTAGAAAAAAAACACCGCAAATACATTTCCAAACAGTTGTTGACAACTTCAATTTGTCCATCAATTTGGGGATGATAGGTGGTGCTGAGATGCAGTTGGGTTCCTTGGATCTTGAACACTTATTTCCAAAAATTGCTAGTGAAAGTTGGATCATGATCAGAGACAATAGAATATCAAATGCCATGGAGCTTGAATATATTATCCATAAAAAAATTATCCACTCTGGATGTGGTAAATGAGTGTTGAAGAGAAAAAAATGAGCATATTTGGAAAGACAATCTACTACCACCATGATGACTGATATATGTCCTAATTTAGGTAAGCCAACAATGAAATCCATAGAAATATCCCTCCAAATAATAGGTGGAATTGGGAGAAACTGGAGTGTTACTAGATCTTTGAATGTTTCACCCTTATTGTGTTGATAGGTATCACATTCATCAACAAAGGTGCATATGTCCTATTTCATTCCATCCTAGAAAAAAGAACATTTAACCCATTTATAGGCTTTTGTAAATCCTGAACGCCCAACCATGGGTGAAGCATGAAACTAAGAGAGAACTGTGGATTTAAGGTTTGAATATTTTCTTAAATACATGTGACCTTTGTAACGAAGTGTTTCATTATGCTAAGAGTACCCTAAAGAAGCTTGAGAATGCTATTGTAAGTTTTTGATTATTCTAGACAGTTTGGGGTCTTGCAACCATTATTGGAGAACAAACTAAAGCCCATATGATACAATGAATGAGAGGGAAAACAGGGACCCTTCTTTTTCATATTTCCTTGAAAGAGAATCAACAACCACTTTTACATTTCCCTTCTTGTAAATGATAACTTAATCATATCCAAACATCTTGGTCACCCATTTTTGTTTCTTTGGGGATTAAATTCTTTGTTCTAGAAAAAACTTGAGGCTACTATGATCAATTTTAATTTGGAAGCATTTTCCCAATAGATAAGGACGCCAGATATCCACTACATGCATAGTAGCCAACATTTCCTTTTCATACGTTTATTGGACCAAATGTCGCTTTGATAATTTTTTTCTATTCAAAGCCAAAGGTCAGCCATCTTGCATGAGGATTGCCCCAATTTCTTTCCCTAATGCATCACATTCTAGAACATAAGTCTCTTTGAAGTCTGGTAGTCCCAGGATAAGAGTTGTGCACTTAACATCTTTCAAGGATTGGAAGGAAGGTAGTCCCAGGATAGGAGTTGTCCAACTGAAAGCATTCTTTTTAAGGAGAGTTGTGAGAGAAGCTGCAATTTTTCCATAATTCTGAATAAAATTGTGATAATATCCCATTAAAACTAGGAAATCACACAATATTTTAATATTTTTAGGGCGAGGCCAATCCCTCATAGCTTCGATTTTATTAGGATCCACCCATACACCATCCTTTCTGACAATATGACCCAGGTACTCAACCTCATAGGATCAAAAAGAACATTTAAACTATCTGAGAAAAATTTGGTGCTAAGATAGTAGATGGAGAACTTGATCCACATGGGCGAGATGGGATTTCCAAGTTTTACTATACATAAGAATATCATCAAATAAAACCAAGAAAAATTTATGAAGGAAGGGATACAATACATGATTCATGAGACTTTTAAAAGTGGAGGGAGCATTATACAAGACAAAGGGCATGGCCATGAAGTCACAGTGACCCTCATGAGTTTGAAATACTGTATTGGGAATGTCTTCTTCCTTCATATGTATCTAGTGGTAGACAAAATGGAGATCAATTTTGGTAAATTATTGAGCACCACTAAATTCATCCAAAAGGTCATCAATGACATGGATGGGAAATTTGTCCTTTATTATGAGTTTTTCGAGGACACGGAAATTAGGACACATGCACCAATTGCATTCATTCTTGAGCACCATGAATACTAGATAGGAATAGGGGTTGGTACTTGGACAGATAACACATGATTCTAGCAATTCTTGTACAATTTTCTCAATTTCATTTTTCTGGGAAAAGGGATGATGGTAAGGGAGAACATTGGGAGGAAGATTGCCAGGGACTAGAGGAATGGAATGATCATGGATGTTGCGAGAATGGGGAAGGAGATGGGGGGTGTTAAAAATAACTTTGTTTTAGGAGATTATAGATTGGAGGTCAGGATGCACAGAGGATGTCTCAATGGCTTGAATAGAAATGAGTTGGGAAATAATGCCAACATGAACTTTTTAGAGTATATTTTCCATTCGGTGAGAGATGATGATCTTAGGGGAGCCTTTTGTGATTCCTTGGAACTTATACTATTGTCCCTCCCACTGGAATTTCAAGGTGAGTTCCTTAAAATCCATGGTAATGGGGTCGATATTGCATAACCATTCAACATCGAGCACTATGTCACAACCACTCATGTCTATAGAAAACACATGAGATTTCCAATGGCATTGACCAATTTGTAGATTCACATTTTCACAACACCCCCCACATTTCATGGAACCACCATTAACAATCATGACCTAGAAATTGTTGACTGGATGGATATAGAAATTGAATTCTTGGGCAATGTAGCGATGAATAAAATTATGGGTGTTTCCACTTTCAAATAAGATGATGAATTTCCTATGTTTAATGTAGCTAATTAACTTGAGGGTTTGGGGAGTAGAGAATCCAGTGAGGGTGTTTAGTGAAATTAGAGGTTCAACTTCAGGAGGGTCAGAGGATTAATTAGGACCATCTACTTGGGGTATATCTTCAATAGGGTAAACTTCAACATCCTCATCAGAAACATCCTCAACAATACCCATAAAAAACTTCTATTCTTTTCACTTGTGCCCCATAAAATATATCATCACAATTATAACAAAGGCCCTTGATTTGGTGTTTATCCATTTCTTCCCTAGTTAATTTTTGGATATTGAGAGGAGTCGTAGGAGGGGTGGGATTGGTGAGTCTAAGAAGAGGAATAAAGAAGGGTTTTTTGTTTTGGGCAGAAAAAATACGTTGTGCTTCTTTGTCACATTTATTAGCTTCCAACCAAGTATGGGGGTGCTCCATGAGGAACTAGGCGTGGATTTCATCATTTAGTCCATTGATAAATCATTCCTAGAAGAAATCATCGGACATGCCCTTCGTTCTGAAATACAAGTGATCAAAGGAGGTTATGACGTATTTCAATGTGCCAAGATATTTCAACTTGATCAAACTACCTAAATGGTGGGTGTCTGTTTCAAAGCATTCATAAATATACACAACAAATTGTGTCCAAGTAACATACCCTTGGTGTGCATTTTTATTCCATTTCCACCATTTCCAAAATTCAAGATCCATATAGAGAACACCATAATTATGTTTTTCCAACTCATTAGTAATGCCACACACATAAAAATAATGCTCCATTTGTGTGGCCCAACCAATGGAATCCGAGCCATAAAATTTATTGACCTCAAATCTAATAAGATGAGGGTCATGATGAAAGGAGTTGGATTAAAAGGAAATAATATGGGAGGATTCAACAAAATCTCAATGTGACGGTTGGTCAGATAAGGAAGGGCCTTGGGATGAATTCAACAACTAGTTGAGAGTGTATTCGATGGAGTCAAATTCACCCTTGAATTTGGTATCCATGGCATCAAATTTGGTCCTGAAGTAGTCCTGGAAGTTTGGAAATTTTCATTTGATGGAAGCAATGCCAGAACTTACATTATGGATGTACTCCTTATTCTGTTTGATTTCAAATTGCAGGTATTGGTTGCGATTGGTGGCCATTTTGGGACTAGGGGTTCCTATGAGGGGGAGTGGGTCCACTGAAAAAAAGGATGATAAGTGATATAGACTAATGTGATCAGGTCGACAAGAGTAATCGAATGGAATAGGTGGAAAATAAGGGTGTTGAGAAGGGGGTTGGGTCCCGGGGAAAAAAAAGGATTAAAAATGACAGGTACCACGATTATCATGGAGAAGAGAGGAATCCAGTGGGATAGGTCTTGAATAAGGGTGTTGGTGGGACCACTATACTGAAGAATACTACAATGACAAAATGCCCAAATTGTTAACAAAAAACATTATGTACGAATTTCGCAACCAGAATGCATGAGGTAGGGTTGCACAACAATATATCTCTTTTGTTCCTTTTTTTTATGTTTTGTTCCAAAGGGTTATGGTTTTCAGGGTTCCTACAGATAAGGGTTATCCATTTTCTATAGCTCTTTGATATACGTGTGAGGTAAAATATTAGTACTCAACCCAATATCTCAAGGCACCAACTAAGGAGGATCAATCATACCCTTAGCCGTACTACTTTATTACCAAGGTACTATAGCAGTCATGTGGCTAATTGACTGATCTAGAGCTAGTTTCAGGAGACCTCGGGGACTCCCAATATACTTTATAGTACATGGGATTGATGCTCATGTATAGATTATGTCTGATGCAATACTACTCGAAGGGGTGTCAATAGAGGTTACAAAGTTTTATGATAAGGTGAAGCATTTGTTTCTAGTAACCCCATGGAATTTTCTATATTTCCTATGTGTAGTCTTCCTGAGCCACAGTTTTACCCGTTGAACAATAGATCTCTATGCTTTAAAGATTTCTCTACCCTAAAAACAAATTTCCCATAATTTCTGTAGAGGAAAGTGATCTGATACCACTTGTAAAGTACCATATGTATTATATTAAGAAAAAATAGAAATATTGCAGCAAATACCAGTGAAACAATAAAATATAAATAATAGAAACAAAACCAATGATACCTTTATTGATAGAAATCCAAGTTCACTTGCCTTTTTGAGGGGGAAAACTCAAACAAAGAAAATATCTATTACAATAATTCTCAAGAAAATACTTTCTTATGTATTTTAATCCTATTTATACTATTTATATCTTCTAAAGAACATTCTAGAGAAAGGGTAAAATCATGAAGATGGGTGTCCATTTTGCTCGTTTTATGAGAAAAAAAAACTATATTTTCATAAGTTCTTCCACTTCTGGTATACAAAAGTATTTTTTTATTTAGAATTTCACTTTATAGTTAAAAACAACTTGTGAATAATTTTCTTAGCTTTCTATTGATTGTTTTTCAAATTATTTTTATTGAGATTTGATATGTCAATTTGGCAATTGTTTCTATTGGAAGATTGGTTGTTGTCATTGATGTCAACCCTAGTCATGGGTTTTGGACCGCAAGATTGATAAAGGTATTTAGACATGAAAGAAAATACAGATGAATATACAACACCCATGAAT
>ML816620.1:602943-613301 GCA_009831015.1 Picea engelmannii
TCTCTTGATATTGGAGGATTGTATCTTCCTCTTGGAGGTTTATCCCTCCCTCTACATTTGGAAGTTGTAGCTACCTTTGGAAGTCATTACTTCCCTTGAACAATAAACTATTGATTATTTCTCATATATTGTGCATGGTGTATGATGGTGTATTGGTGTAAATCTTATACTATTATTCATTGCTCATTGGATATAGTTGAATGGTTTAAGTATAAGTTGAAAAAGATTTTAAATTGTACTTGATACTGATTCACCCCCCTCTCAGTATCAACAATTTCACAGTATGTTCCTTGAAAATGAAAAGAATGATAATGGGTTATGTTTTCCCCCAACAATGTATATATTATTAAACTTTTGTTTTTGACAAAAGAAATACACTACAACAATCTACAAAGACTCTATTTTCTTATGACTATAATTTTGAATCTAACATATTAATATTATAATTTCTATATTTTTTTAAGTTGACCAAGATGAAAAAGTTGCATATTTTAAACACATGTTTTCCCCCACCTTGTATCTATCTTAATTTTTACTTAAAATTAAAATCTAAAAACCCTTTTGAAGAGAACAATTTAATGATTTTGAATATAATTTTTTCATAATTTTCCACTGTGTACTTTTAGAGATATGGATATTCCAATTCACCGAATCATAATGTCACCTGAAAATATTATGAAATGATGTTTTTATAAAATTAAATAAAACAAGATAAAAACAATGAAAATGAAAACAATTCATATCCATTGAAAGTAGATTCAATTTTGTAAATGCTGGTATCAATTCCAAAACGAAATTCTGAGTATTTGCAAGAGTCCATAACCTCCAAAGTTCAAGTAAGCTGGAGGGAATTCTCAGGTTCCAGCAAACAATATCATTTGCAGGTTTTCAACCGAAACATATTTGTTTGGCTGAAATATATTTTTATAACGGAATCCATGGAAAATAAACGGATTCCTCACTTTTTGGTTGAGCAATAGTTTTTTCAGCTGAAAGGTTGGTGAGAGAATTTCATCGGCCAGGAAAAAATGAAGGGACATGTCGTTTAGTTTCTGTTGGTGCCAAATATTATAAATACACTTTCGGTTGAACCAATTTTACACAATTCACTCGGTTATTTCATAATTTTGCATATGTGGAGCCCCTAAGAAAAAGTTTGAATCGCCTTTTTCACTACTTGGAGGATCTTTTTCATTTTTTTGAACATGGTGGTTGATGTTTTGAATGCAAAAAATAGTTTCTCTTTTTGAAGTTCAAGTTTTTATTGTAATAACAATTTATATATTGAAGGCTTTGTTGAACATTTTTTCAAGCTGGAAACTTACTTGAACATTATTTTCAAGGTGAAGATTTTGTTGAACATTTTTTCAAGATCACGACTTACTTGAACATTATTTTCAAGGTGAAGGCTTTCATAAGAAATTTATTATTATATCAAAGGAAATTTTTTTGAGAGTAAGTTTTTTTAAACATTTCTTATAAAATTCTTGATATTATTTTTGAATAATTTTTGTGACAACGAAATTTTTTCTGAAACTATTCTGAAATGTTGAATTTTTTAAAAACTTTTACAGATAACTATACTCATGGGAAACAAAAGTTTGTGCAAGAGAAAATTTGATCGCACTCGAGATGAAACTCACCATAATGAACAAAGGAAAAAACATTATTGGAGAAAGAAACACGAATGTAAAAATATTGAAGAAATAAACGATGATGATGTAAATAGATATTTTCAACAAGAATAAGTCCAATCAGATATGCATGTACATATTGTCTATATTAAAAATATAGAATTCATTTATTTAAATTATTGTTTAAAATATAATTGACTATAATACAAATTTCATGTTTTTCAAAAAACATAAATAGATTTGCCTCAAAAGGTCGATGAAGTCGTTGAAACCAAAATTGAAGAAGTTGAATCACCTATAGGTATGTACATAAATCTAGATAATATAAGATGAACACTTGTATATAGTTTAGTGAATTTATGTTTGGGTTTTACTTTTTAATATAAACTTTAAATTGAAATATGTTGGAGAATCTATCAATATTGATGATGAAATATTAGAAAATGTTGATACTGACAAATTTGGGAAGAAATAAGTTAAACAGTATATAAGATATCGTGTTAAGAATATGTATAATACGTTTTTCAAAGATGAATCAGTAATAGTACAAGCTCAACTTTTACTTTGTCTAATGAAGACAAGAAAGTTAAAAGAAGCTACATCATTATTGGCTATTCAAAATTCGACAAAAGATACAAAGGTAAAAGAGAATGTCTTTGACAATATAACTAGTGTATTAAAATATTTTGGAAAATCTCAAAAACAATATGTCAATGTTGCACGTAGAGTGATACAAACAATAGTTGTTTCATCTATCAATATAAAATATCCTTTAACACAGCACATGGCAAAAGCGATGGGAACCTCAAGAAAAAATTGTACAAACATAGAAAATTTCGATTTCAAATTGATGCAAATGATGAACTTTCTTGTTGGATAGTTATTTCTAGACAACCCTACAAAGATAGACTTGCAGAAAATGTTAAAGAATTGACCCGTAATTTTTGGTTGACAGAATCTTGTGTTTCACCACATACAAGGGATGTGTTGTGACGAAGAATAGCATGAAAACAATATGAAGAACATCCAAAACAGATATTACCAATAACACAAATAGAATTGTTCAATAAATTCAAAGAAGAGCACAAAGAAGTTAAAATTTTCATCAATACATTTGTGCAACAAAAACCATGGTTTGTTAGAACCATCATTGTTCGTGACACTTGTTGTTGTCATTATCATGTGGAATTTGAGTTATATTACGAAAATTTTCTTGATTTTGGTAAAACATTATGGCCAAGTTCACCTCCTCCTTCCACATTCTGTGGTTCTATATTTGAAATTCTATGTGAAAGAGAAGGTGATGAATTATTTTTCCAAAAAACATGTGTTGGTGAAAAGAAATGTGATCGTTGTAGAAATATAAGTTTGTTTCACTCAAAGTATCCTATTGTTATGAATGATCAATCATTTTCTAATATAACAATCAATTGGAAGAGATGTGAATATATCAACAACATGGCTCCACATTCTTCAAATGATATTTCCAAAAGGATGGATTTGAAAGTTGATAAAATCTGTGTGATATATTTTTTGAAGAAGTTTGAGGAAGAAATTTATAAATACACCAAGCATTCACATAGAAATCGATGGAAAGACCTACAATTCAAACAATCCCGTGAAGTGTTTCCACCAAGGAAAATTTTGTCTGTAGTTGATTTTGTAGAGAATTACACATTCATTGCACAAAAAGAAATACAGAGTGAATATTATCATTCTGATCAAATCACTATATTTTTCCACATTCTATATAAACATGCTCAATAGAGTCTTGATAACATAGAAAGCACCAATGACAATCAGCATGTTATTAAATAATATCATTTTTATATAAGTGATGATCGAGCACACAATACACATTATGTACAACATTGTTTTGATAAATTTTATGATTCATTGAAAGAATGTGGGATCAGATTCGATTGACATTTCATATGGTCAGATGGATGTGCAAGTTAGCTCAAATATTCATAATCATTCTATTGGTTGTGTCATCTTCACAAGAAATCAAACATTACACATCATTGGAATTTCTTTGAGACTAGTCATGGAAAAGGAGATCACAACAATGTAGGGGCATGTGTAAAATGAGCACTTCGAAGGTATCAGATGAACCCTCATTCACATCGATTTGAATCCATTGATAAAGTTGTTAAATGGTGAAAACTGGTGTTAATCCATGAAAATAATCCGCCAAGGGATGTGCGCAGATGTGTGTATATATACATGTTACACATGTACATAGGATATTTTTATTCACATGTTCAAATTTATATGATCATTAATCATGTTCTTGATAGATTTCAAGTTAACAAGTTCTTGTCTTGTGAAGGTTTCTTTGGTATGTTGGAAACCAATATGTGAATAGATCAATCCCATATGAGGCCAGTACAATACATGGGACACAAAAAGTGCATTCAGTTAAAAAAAAACGTTGTAAAAATGTGTTTGCATTTGATAGAAGAAATGAATCTTGTTTTTGTTCAATTTGCATAGAGGACACATAATCCATAGAGATTTGTGAAAATGAAAATGCAGAATATATTAAATCTTAGAGGCATACCTAACTTAATATAAAAGGGAAAATGCCACTTGCAAGCTCATAGGAGATGGAATCAAATGAAAATATAGTGCCAGTTGATGGAGATAGAGTTTTTGATCTTGTTAGATAAGGTAGTTTATGTTTCAATTGTTTGAAAATATATTTGTTAAATATTTAAACGACTTGTATATGTACTTGTAAGTTGGATATAAAAAATTTATATATAGTAGAAAAGTTTAATGGCATGTGCATGTGTGATAATCTAATGTGAACTACTTGTTGGAACATATCGAATTATTTACAGGAGGTGCCTTTGGCATGGTTGCACCTATAGACAACACTAAAAACATGAAATATTATTTGATGCGATGCACAGAAGGAAAGATAAGGTTATTACAATATTTTGATGATAACAGTTTTATATATGAAAGAGGATCCATCGTATTGAAAGACTATTTTTTTCAAGAAACCCATCAAACTTATAGTCATGTTCACTTTCAAGACTATATGTTGGATGTTATAAGTTGTCAATATAGTCATTTGGTATGTGCAACACACATAAAGTTAATAGAGGTTCGATCAAGGAAAAAAACAAAAGTTAGAAAATGGAAAATGTCAAAAGCCAATCGTGAATGAATAATTGGAGATGACATACCAATACGATTTCTTTAAACAAGTGGCATACATTCCAAATTGTTTTATTTTGCATTGAAAGTACAAGTATTTGTGGATATCTAGGATTCTGGAATAATTTGGTTTAGTTTAATTTCATGGTAAATTGAAATAAGGAACTATATTTTTGATGAATTATAAAGTTTACCAATATTTATTTATAATTTTGTTCATAAAACTAGATCTAAATTGGTCAATTCAAAATTATTAAATATTCAGATCCCCATATGTCCTTCAGACCACTTAAGTGATGAGATAAAAAGCTTTGGATTTTCTAGTCATGCCCTGAATTTGATCTTGTTTTTTTTTTAATACCATGTTCATTCAAGTAAGGTGAGTTTTAATGAAATGTTTGTCATGTACTTCTTTATTTAAAAACACAATTTCGCACATATAACTAGATCTCAATTACAATTTATGTTTGGGTTTAAAGTGTTTATATAGTTTCATATAAAGGGTCTCATATAACACTCAATTTTGTAACATCCCGCTCTTGTGAGAACATGTTATCAACGTATTCTTTGAGGACACTTGTGTGCAAGTGATCTGGTTATAGTACATGGTTATTGTTTTTCTTATGGATTCTTATGATGATATTGATGGCTTATGATTTAATGTTATTTGATATATGTGTATTGAAAGATGTTATTGACGAGTTTTCCATGAGTGTGCAGGACATTGATAGAGTTGTGAATTCTGGTGGCATCAATGGACCTCCTTGGACTCCAGATTGAGTCAGTGAGTGGATTGTATTGGTTTGAGTATTTCATTTATGCGTATGTGACATATGATCGATTATAGTATGATTTTGTAAATGGATCATTGACAATGTTTCATTGATGGATGCAGGTTGACGATTTCTTGCTAATATGACTCACATAAGGAGTAAATGGGCCCTGCACATAAACAAAATATTGAGGGAGAGGTGTGGCAGAGTCTCTGTCACAACCTACTAGCACTCCCGCCATGGCTCGAATTATAGGTTAATGATTACCTAGCTCGAGAGTTCCACGATGCCGTGAGGGAAGACCGAGAGAGTTACTCATGGATATTTCTAAAAGGCGTGTAATAAGGCAAGGTCCTTATTCCTTAGAAGCCTTTAGTCTCTCACAAGGTCACCTGAATGGAGTGTTGACTCCAGGGGTTGGAAAACTACCAAAACCAGTCAAAAGCGAGTGGTACCCTTGGAGCATGTAGTGCGTCTTAAAGGGAACGTAACGAAAGTAACACTTGAGTCAATGAGTCTAGGTGGCCTAGAAAACCTTGAGTGAATGATTAAACATTGTAAAAATATTTAAGCATTGTCGGATTTAATTAATTAATTGTAAATCCCTGAATGAAAGTCAAAGCCTATTCCAAAATTATGCCTAAGTCTAAGTGGGGAATAAAACTAAATCATAAATTAAATAAAAAGGGGATGAAGTAAATCAATTAAGATTTAAGAAAAGATAAAATAAGCCTAAAGATTTGATTTAATACACATGTGCAAGAAAATATCAAATTGAAAATAAGATAAGAAAGTATTAAAGCATGAAAGAATATGTGCACGCATATAAAGGAATCAAGAGTCTAACTACCATTAGTTTAACTAGGAGAAGAATCATATTTTAACTCATCTCAGATTTAGTAAGGCGTAAATCATTAATTGGAAATAAGGGGAATAAAGAGACAACTAAGAGTAATTTAAGGAGCACTTTTAGGATGGGTGAGGGAAATTGACATTAATTAAAATTAATTGAGGAATTTACTTGTGCAACTTGGGGGAAAGGGTGACAAGTGTAACGGGGAAATAATTCTAATTTATCTAATTAAAAGTGAATTAATTGTGCAAGTGGGAATGTGTCATTGAGAAAACTCTTATAAAGAAAATGGTATAAAGAGAAAAATGATCAAAATGGTTATGGGTAAAGTTATGCTACAACATTTTTCACTGGTTTTACTTATGAGAGTTGGGATACCTGTGCTTGAGAGGGAGTGGTGGATCTACCTTGAGCTAGAGGATTTTTGGTTGTGGGTGTGCGTGGCCCCTTCATGGCTCAAGGGGATAAGGGGGGAGAAGAGTAACTCTAGTGAAGTATCTACGGTTAGTAAGCGGAAGGTCGAGAGGAATGCCGGGCTAGAGAACATCATCCATTCCATCATCTCGGTTACTGTATTCTTCTTGATATTGCATAGTACTATTTTTTTCTGATATATATGGTTTTAGTGATGTTTGTAAGTTGTATTGGATTTCTGATATTGATTGGAATTTCTAGATGGATTCGGAGTAGATAAGAAATTTTGGAATTGATACCATTTAAATTTCCCCACTAGGTCCTTGGAAATTGTGTTCGCTCTCTTCTTTTTCCAATCCACTTTTATGTTTGATTGATCACTTCTAATAGGAATGTCCTATTGGGTTTGCTGGAAACAACTAAATCGTTGCAGGGGATAATTTTTCTTAGATGCAACTAGTCTTAGTCGCTTACTCAGATTTGCAGGTCAATTTTTTTTTTTATGTTAGTAGTTACCATATGATCCGGGGACCTTCATACATTTTGTGTAGAGACAGAAGGGATTCGCATGGCCTGTCTGATTTGCGCTGGTTTTTCTTGGGTTAAGTAGTTATTGAGGGTTGACATACATGCATTATTATGCTACCCCAGAATAACTTGTGATGGCAGCCTGTCTGCTGCGTAGCTTATTGTAAGTCTCATCATAAGAAAGATAACACAGAGTTTTGTCTGATTACTCTCTTAGTACCAACTATGTATTCATGAGGTAGGTAGGGAATGCATAATCTAAGCCAGTTGTCTAAATACACTTGGATTCATTCATCGAAATTATTCTTAAGGATAGAACGCGCGAAGGTACACTTGTAGGTGGATAGAATAGCGGTAGTAAACAATCTATATTCACCTTCAGTTGCACGGAGTAGAACCTTACTCGGCCTAATTCAAATTCTGCAATTCTCCCAAGTCACGAAGATGGAGAGCTCATACAGAAACAAACTATCTATAACGTTTTCCATATCCGAAGCTAAATCCTCATTTCGCTGGTTCTGCTTCCATCAGTTAATAAAACTACAACTTCCCGACAAGAGAGCGCAGAGAATAGTGGCCGAACTCCCAAACGAGATTGCAGAGAGGATTTGAGATCCCATGATTTGTATTGTTGTTAGGTTATGCGTCCTGGAGTGCAAGGAGCTCTGAAAGGATTCTGGAGTTTGCAATTGCAGCAATATCGCTGACTGAGATGGGTATCTCTGTTTGCTTGTAAAAATGGAAGGGAATAGACACACTAAAGTTGCTTCCAAGTGTAATATCCAGGGATACCTCACGGGGAAGTTGGGTTAATGGTAACTCACCTGTCTATATAGGAGGCCTTGGCAGAGATGAATTTGTGAATTCGGCGTGCAGGAAATCTAATCCTTTCACCCAACTTATCTAATCGGTTATCGCTGAGTTGTAATGATTGTGGTCGTTTTAAATTTTATCAATTTTGTTTTAATATAATTGCGAGCAGGTGTCATCTCCAATCATTGACATAATGATCTGATTTCCCTTACCTTTATACAATTAGATTATAAGTAATATGGCATGGAAATTTTATATCTTTGGGAATGAGTGCATGTGTTGCATGAATCGTTATGGCAATAATGGCTATTGATTAGTCATTTCTTTTAAAAAGGGGCTGCGACCACTTGTGGTTGTATTACATAAGGAATTAGGAAGGGAATTTTATGGTAGTTGATCCTCAAAGCTTAGTGAAGAAACTGGTAAATGGTAGCATAAATCCACATTGTAAAGTTCCTCCCTTTAAGGATCGTTAGCCCTTGACCTTGATAACTAAATCAAGAGTCTTCTTGGCAACCCTATTATTATGGTGTGGGAAGAATGATCCCCTTGTAGCTCTTTTAATTATAAATGTAAAATTAGAATAATTTTTACCCATCCTGGTCATGATGTGACCTTCCAATCCTTGTGTATGGATAGGTAAGTTGGTATGAGTCCCTTCTTATAATACCTAATTTATTGATCTTCATATATCTATGAATGGATATATAAGGTAGTTGAATTCCTTAATTATCTATTGTTGTAATTGGTTTCTGGCATCTTAAAAGAATATTTTCAATGATATTGAACCCTAAGGTAATCTCATGGAGATTTTGGGGGTCTCAATTTTGGGGTTGTTGATCCAGGTGGATATTATTGGCCACCCACCTTTTCCAACTGGCTCAAAACAATTTTCTAGCAATTTTGGTAATTTACTATTTTTAGCATTTTTTCGGTACTTGAACATCCAGAGTCGTTTTGAGGCCCTAAACGATGTTTTTTGGGAAAACGTGGAGCAACATGTAATTTCCTTTGATGTTTCTCACATCAAAGTTGTATTCCTTAGATATATATTTCTAAAAAGGTATTGAGGACGTCAAATAGAGATCGTATGCAAAAGTTATGACCCCGAGAAGTTGATGTACTGACTAACCCAAACGGGGCCCACATGACTTTTGGCGCTTCATCTCCTAGGGTTAAGTTTTTGGATGTCTATGGTTTTTAGCATTTTTGTTTATTGTAAAATGCCTTCATAGCCTCATTGTAACCAACTTCTTGTGAATGAGCGCAACCATCACATCTCTTCTCAGAGATAAGCCGTCACCATTCTAGCAAGCTTGTTTTCCACTGCATTTTACAGTTTCAACTTATTTCCTTATTGAATAAAAACCAATTTTATTGTATCTTTGTTATTCTATGTTAAGCATTTGTTAATAATATGTAGTCATTTCATTCTGCCCATAAAATCTGGATCAATAGTATCAGAGCGGTCTGCTCCTTGTCGTCTTAATGCATGTCCCCAACGAGGTCGAAGTACAAAGAATTGGGTCTTGAGCTTATTTATCTTGAGGACAAAATCTCTAGCACGTCCAAGCGACCTCTCATGGTAGGAGAAAAGAAAGATGATGGGACAAGAGATCCTTTCAAAATTTTGCTTGAGAAAGTCCTCACACAACATAGGAACGAGATGATGGATAATTTTGTTGGCAAATGTTTACCAAGTAGCGTATGCTTGTCATTGATGGCAAGTATAGCAGTGGAGATGGTAGGATAAGAAGGATAAAAATCCCTTGGGGATTCAGACGTGAAAGCTCAGGAGGAACAGCGTTGAAGAAAACGCGCGCAGCAAAGGCAAAGCTCAAGATACAGGAATTTGCAGAAGAGAAGGAAGACAGAGATCCACAACCACAGGATCTCATTCAAATTTTCCGAAAGAACGAGGGCCGTCAGATCAGACAGAAGCTGCGAGGGAGATATACCATCGGGAAAAGCCAAGGTGAAATCCTGACATAATCAGGACCGTCTATTTGGAAGGACGCGTGGCAACGATCGAGTGCCACCGGGAGAAGCTCGATAGGAGGACAGGTCTCAGCCGTCAGATCCGAGCGCAGGGACCCGACCACCGTTGGATCAATGAGAACCTGCAAGGTCTCTAATCGGAGTGAAGGTTTGGCTACGGTCATGAGGATAATGGTC
>ML816621.1:23968-46990 GCA_009831015.1 Picea engelmannii
AATTTTGCATGGTTTATCATCACCCAAATGAACCTGTCCAAAATCACCTTGAACATAATCTAGAAAATGTTTCCTATGGGGTGTGGCATGAAATGAAGCTCTTGAATCTACTACCCAAGACTCAGAAATATTATCTACAAAAATAATCAAATCATCTTGTAACACATCACCTGTTACATTTGCTTCCTGATTTCTCTCATGTTGTCCATCTCTTTGTTTCTTTGGAGCTCTGCAGTCTTTCTTCAGATGTCCTTTCTTCCCACAATTCCAACACTCTATCTTTTCAATTCTGGATTTGGATCTGCCCTTCCTAGAATTTTCGTGGTTTCTTGAGCCCTTTCCTCTATCCTTTTGTCTTCCCCTATTCTCCATGTTCAACACATTTCCTGATGTCTCACCTGTGCTTTTCCGTCGCATTTCCTCACTAAGGATAACACCAACAACATCAACAAATTTTAAAGTATTTGAACCAGAGACAGAGTTACTTACAGCCATGACCAAGCCATTCCAGCTTTCTGGCAATGAGCACAAGATTAGAAGAGTCCTAACCTCATCATCAAAGTCCACTTTTACAGAACTTAGTTGATTATTAACCGTATTAAATTCATTTAAATGATCTGCAATAGAACCACCTTCTGAGATATTCATATTAAATAATCTCTTCATTAGAAATACCTTATTTGACGCCGAGGGTTTTTCATACAATTTGGCCAACGCATCCATCAAACCCTTCGTTGTCTTTTCTTTCGAAATATTGAAAGCCATCGACGCTGCCAGGCTCAGCCGTATCGTTCCTAGAGCCTTTCTGTCAATAATCTCCCATTCTTTGTCCTTCATGGTCGTCGGCTTCTTTGCTACTCCACTCAATGGTAGGAATAGATCCTTCTGATATAAATATTCTTCCATCTGCATCTTCCATAACTGATAGTTTTGGATGTTAAATTTCTCGACCCTAAACTTTCCATCTTCCAACATTGCTCCCACTCGAACCAGGAACCCTCTTTTCCTGTGAGTTACCTTACGCTCTGATACCAGTTGTTAGAAAAATAGGACCGTGGAGCAATAAAATAAAACAAATGCAGAAACAAAACATAGAAGACACACAATACAAGAGATACACAGATTTACATGGTTCACCCAGTGTGGGCTACATCCACCAGAGAAATTGCTAGGTCCTTCCTTTATTATTATCCAACAAATGAAGGGATACAACCTACAAAAAAACTCGTTGTAACTTCCTCTTCTTTCTCTCACAGTCTCCTCTCTCATAATACAATATTCACCATCATCCATAGCCGCAATACATTTCCCTCATAAAAGAGGGTTTCCTTATAGGGAAAAAAACCCTAACATAATCTCTACCGTTAGATCTGCGACCTTATAATGAACGGTCCAGATTTACAATGAAATTACAATATACTTTTACAAGGCAATTTTTTCTTCAGGGAATTTGCCCCCGAACCCCCACTGGGAAGAGTGTACATACTTCTGGGGTGTAAATACTTCATGGGGTATAAACACAGCTAAAAGAAAGGACCTTTGAATCAGGAAGATAATCAGGCTCCACAACCAACAATCTTCAATATCCCATTCCAATGGGATTAACAATCCCAAACCGCTTTTGATGATCTTAAAGAGGCACTCTCCAATGCCCCGTTGATTATCCCACCTGACTATGAACGTAACTATATCCTCTACTTATCGACCTCAGCCATCTCAGTAGCAAGAGTTCTCATCCAATTAGGGGATGATGATCATGAGCATGTAATTTACTATCTTAGTAAAAATATTTCAGGGCCACCTTTGAAATACAATCATGAAGAGAAACTCGCCCTTGCATTTGTCCTCCTATTCCAGAAACTACACCATTACATTCTCCTTCAAACTACCAAAGTTGTAGCAGATTCCAACCCTATGTAATACTTTCTCAGTTGCCGAAAAATTAATGGAAAATTTTCCCGATGGATCGTCATCCTACAGGAGTACAACCTCAAATTTTCAACACCCAAGAGAAAGAAATCCCTCTTCCTTACCGAACTCATTACAACATTTCCCTCTGATACTACCAGTTCTCCCGTTAATACCAAATTCCCCAACCAACATCTCTTTTACATCCCCTTGGATGATCCTTGGTTAGGGATGATTTTAAGGATGGAAATTTATTTTAAAATTTAGAAACCTTGGCGAATCTTACTAATCCTCCATATGCCTACTATAAATGTTTGGCGATATTTTTGTAAAAATATTCAAATTTCTAAGGATTTTATATAGTTTTAATAAAATTTTGGCGATTTTTAAGGTAAAATAATTTTATCCTATAGAATTTGGGCGAATCATTTTTAAAATAACGAATCTCATTTTTGGAAAAACCATATAAAATTATCCCATGAGCGAAATTTAGCCCCTAAAATCATCCATGTCCTTGGTACAACGATATCCTCGTCTACCTCCGAACACAGAATTTTGAAAACCATCTCTCCTGGGAAGATCATTGACATATTCACCACCAGGTCCCCCGCTACCTCCTTATCGGTGATATTTTATATCGACGTAGGGTTGACACCATACTTCGTCAATGTTTGACCATCGACGAAGCCAATAGAGTCATGAATGAATACCAAAATGACACATGTGGTAGCCACCTCTCAGGGATTTCCACCACCCAGAAAATCATTTTAGCAGGCTACTTTTGGCCCACATTGTTTTATGGTTGCATCCAAGACATGAAACTTTGTGACAAATGCTAGATTTATGCCCACAAATCTCGAACGCCACCCACTCTTTTACACCTAGTCATCATTGCTGGACCCTTTTGAAAATGGGGCATTGATTTCATGACTTGTACCCTCCATCCAGCAATGGACACAAGTTCATTATCATGGAAGTTGATGACTTCACCAAGTGGGAAGAAGCTATGCCCACCTTCAACAACACTATTGATACCACAACACCTTTTTTCCTTAATCACATCGTCTCCCGCTTTGGAGTCCCACTATAGTTAGTCTACGATTATGGGAAACAATTCGAGAATGATATTTTCATCGAATTCTCCTCTAGGTTAGGCTTCTCCCATGAGTTTTCCTCCCCATACTATTCTCATTCTAATGGACAGGTAAAGGCGGTCAACAAGGTCATCAAAGCCATGTTGCAGTGCATGGTCAACCAACATAAGACCAATTGGAATCATATGTTGTTTTCCGCACTGTGGGCTTATCGCACAATAGTTAAAACTTCCACTAGATTTACACTATTTCATCTTGTCCGTGTGGTTGACCACTCTCCCCATCGAGTTCAAAATTCCCACCTTATGCACTGCTATTGAGCTATTACCCGACACTGCTCCAATGGAGCAACGTTTGTTGAACTTAGAGTCACTGGATGAAGACCGTCATTCTTCATTACAGAATAATGAGGAAACCAAAAAATGATTGAAGGCCACCTTTGATCACCATGTAAACCTTCACTCATTCAACAAAGGCGGCCTCGTCCTTGCTTACGATATTGCTCATGATACCCTCGACCATTTCAAATTTGATTCATTATGACATGGACCTTACATCATCCAACATTGTCTCACTAAAGGTGCATACATCCTGACCTCCCCTAAAGGCCACCCTCTCAAAGAACCAGTCAACGAGTTGTACTTAAAGAAATTTTACGCCTCAGCGTAGCCATTATACACTAGGATTTTTCTTTTTGTACACATTTTGTAGAGATTTTAATCTTCTATTTTCCCTCCATTCCTTGCGTCTAATCTACCATTTATGTTCTTGAAAGATGCCTCCTCCATCATCCTACCACATCGGTTACTCCAATGGAGCTAGCCGATGGACACAGAATCTCACTTCGGCCGCTTTCTCCCTCTATTCCCCCTCACATGAACTACTCCACTCCAGTGGCATATGTTTGGAATCAGCAACCAACAACCAAGAAGAGTACACAGCCGTCATTGGCCTCCTTGCCGAGGCCAGTCACTACCATATCTGTCACCTTAGTGTCTTACTAGATTCCCAACTCATTGTCCTTCAACTCAACAATGTGTACCATGTCCATGATCCTTGTCTCTTCTGCAAATACCTGCACGTTAGACTTTTATCTCGACATTTTGATTCAATCACATTTACACATATTCCAAGAAAATTCAATCAAATAGCAGATAATATGGCTAACCTAGTGTTATATTGGCATTTATCACATCAAGATACCATTACCCATACATAATCCATCAAAATTCTATCACAACATATAGATTAGACATCATAAAAAGCATTAAAAATAATCACATGTGATTAAAAATAGCCTGTCACAAAACCTCTTTTATTTGTCCTTGGGGCACTTTTGACTATCAGAAACTTCCTTTCGGTCTAAAAAATGTTGGCGCAACTTTCCAACGCACTATTTCTTATGCCTTCCATGATATCAAGAACATCGTGCAGCCATATCTTGATGACTTACCCGCTCATTCCATGCACCGGGTCGATCATCCAATACACCTCCGAGCCATTTTCCTCCAATGTCGGTTTTACCATATACGCTTGAATCCTCACAAATGTATTTTCTGCATATAATCTGGTCGACTTCTAGGCTTTATTGTTTCACATCAAGGGATCAGGTTAGATCCTTTGAATGTCAAGGCGATTCTCAATCTCCCTCCTCCTTCTTTACTTCGCCAGTTACAAAGTTTGCAAGGGAAAGCAAACTTTCTTCATCGTTTCATCTTGAACTATGCTGAGCTAACTCTTAGATTTACATGACTACTCAAAAAGGGGTCTGAGTTCATATGGGATACCATTGCAAACAAATCTTTCGAAGATTTGAAACTTTCCCTGACATGTACTTTGCTTCTCTTCCCCCCTGATTACAGTCGCGATTACTTTCTCTACCTCGCAGCCTCGGATTACACCATCGCTATGGTTCTCATCTAGGAGGATGAATCTCATGATGAACATGTCATCTATTACTTGAGTTGAAGTCTAACGCCTACCGAAACCAAGTATTTACATGTCAAAAAATTGGCCTTGGCAGCTGTCCAAGCAGTCCAACGTTTCCAACACTATATCCTCTCTCACAAGACTACGGTAATTTCTAACTGCAGCCCTATGCAACACATTCTCACACGTCAACTTCTAGGGGGAAAATACTCCAAATGGATCGTGATACTCCAGTAGTTTGACTTGGAATTCGAACGTGCTAAGTCCAAGAAATCCTTAGTGTTTTCCGAGTTGATATGGGAATTTCCCTACTCTGAGACGAAAAAGGTAGAAGTTGATTCATTACCTGATGAATCCCTTTTCCTGATTAGTTCCGATGATCTTTGGTACAGAGATATCATTATATATCTCCAAACCCAAACTTTCCAGCCCAAATTGTCTAGTACTGACCGTCGTCGAATACGCTACCAAGCCCGTCAGTATATTATCCTCGGTGATAATATTTATTGTCGTGGGGTTGACTCAGTTTTTCGATGCTGCCTCACATTTGATGAAGCTAATAAATCCCTAAATGACTTCCATTTTGGAGCCTGTGGTGGTCACATGTCTGGGTATGCCACTGCCCAAAATATCTTGCGAGATGGGTATTTTTGGCCCTCTTTATTTAAAGATTGTATAATTTTCGTCCAAAAATGCCATTCTTGCCAAACCTACAACCATAAAATATGATCACATCCCTCTCCTCTTCACCCTATGGTCTCCATCGGTCCTTTTTCAAAATGGGGTATTGATTTCATGACATGTCACCCTCACTCGGTCGGGGGGCATGGATACATTATTGTAGCCATAGACTATTTTACGAAATGGGCCGAGGTGATGGCGACATTTGACAACATCGGAAAGACCACAACATTATTCATATTCAATCACATCATAGCTCATTTTGGTGTTCCTCAGGCTATCGTCACCGATCACGATAGCCACTTTAGAAACTTCATGATGTCCAAACTCACTGAAAAGTTGGGTCTTCGCCATGAAAACTCAACACCCTATTACCCACAAGCCAACGGCGAAGTCGAAGCAATTAACAAAGTCCTCATTACCATGCTTCGACAAATGATAGGGATTCACAAAACGAGTTGGAACATGATGTTGTTTTCATCATTGTGGGCTTACTAAACATCCGTTAAGTCTGCTACTAGGTTTACACCATTCTGGTTAGTCTATGGTCTAGAAGCCATCATGTCGATTGAATGTGAGATACCCTCCCTAAAATTAGCCATCAAAATCCTACCAAACACTTATGCCAAAGAAGAACGTCTGTTGTATCTCATGTGATTAGATGAAACTCGACGCGATGCCACCCTAGTCATAGAAGCCCAGAAGAAACGCGTCAAAGCCCAATATGACAAACATTTCAAGCCTCGTGTTTTCTCCAAAGGTGATCTGGTTTTCCTTTGCGGACAAGATTGAGATATGATAGGAGCCAGAAAATTTAAAACTATGTGGCGAGGTCCTTACATCGTTAGACGAGTTTTGGAGAAAGGAGCTTATGAGTTAGTAGATTACGACGGTATCCCTTTGAGTGAACCCATAAATGGGTTGTACTTAAAGAAGTACTATGCCTAAGATCACCTGTGCATGAGTACTTGTAGTTTATTGTATCATACTTCTTGTGTGTTACTATAGTATGTTTTTCGTTATCTAGTCTCTACCCTTATGTTACATTGTGTTTGGTTTCTAGATGTCGAAGTCTTTGCTACCCCACATTGGCTTCGTTGATGGAGCTAGCCATAGTACTCAGAACCTTTCTTTTGCCGCTTGGGCAATTTACGCCCCTACAAACGAACTTATCACTCTACGAGGTGTGTGTCTCGGCCATGCGACCAACAATATTGCAGAGTATAGCACCGTTATCGAATTGTTTATTGATGCTATTTCGCTCGATATCTGCCACTTGGTCATACGACTCGATTCACAGCTAGTAGTACTACAGTTGAGTAATGTCTATGCTATTTGAAGTCCTACTTTATTACATGTATATTTACGAATTGGCCTCTTGGAACGTTATTTTGATTATATTGAGTATCAACATATTCCTAGATGTCTAAATACATTAACTGATGCATTAGCTAACTATGTATTAGACATACATTTGGTCCATTTATAAACCAATCACATCACATGTATCACAGAACATGAGATAAGCCGGTAGAAGCCATATATATGTATATAACGATCAATTTTTTTTTACAAAAAGTTTCTCTCCAAGGACCAAAATCTCAAAAATGAAGCTCGTAGCTTCTACAGAGTAGCGTCATGGGTGACGCTCGCGATAACAGATGACTTCCTGGGCAACCCTACGAAGCAGTCGGTCAATAGATTCTGACACACCCACAGTATGGCACTGATAACGCCAAGGGATCTCTCTGATAGGCATGTCCAAAATGTCAGCAGTCAACCCTCTAAGTTTTGCTCCACTGCCTCATAGTCTTCAGCATCCCATCAAAGCACTAGAGTTGCCTCTCCTCGTCGCTGAATAGGAGACGTACCTGGAGGTCAGTGTGGCCCCACATCTATGTCATCCAAAAGAGATTTTTGATCAATTCTTGGACAAACATAAAAACATTTCATATGATAAAAATCACAAAAACATTTAAAAGAACAAAATGTGTACTTCTTACCTAGGTCACCCCACTAAGAATCCTCAGGTAGGGATAAATCTAGATCCCCTCGGAATTCCAATATAGTGTAGGAATAATCATCAACCATCAACATCTGTGGTTGCAATCAGTCAAAGAAGGAATCATTTTATTTGATAATAGGCCCAACTATGTGTCGGGCCATGAGGTTGCACCACCTCAGCATCCTCAGATCCTATGGGGCTGGTAAACCCCACTCAACTTGTAATATCAGTAATGGAACCCCCTCAAGAAAGAAGGACACCAAAATTGATCTGTACCTGAACTTCTTCAGGTCACCCTTCCTGCATTTTGTCAACTGCCTCTTCATACTGCGGAGAACTGCATCCGACTAGTTGAAGACTTGTAGCTCTGTGCACTCTATGGCATATTGGAAGTAGCTCTGGAGAGCCATGTGTGGAGATTTTCTCCCAGCCATGCGTGCTATGGTGAACAGGATGGTTCTCAGGGTCAAGTCTTGGACACCCCAAATAGCCACTTTACCTTTGCTTCTTTTTGCCTCTGGGACATAGTATTGGCGACAACACTCACTCATGGGGAGTCCGCCGCCTAGGCTACCAGTCAAGCTAGCGTGTTACCCATGCTGTAATAACACTATCAGAAAGTAGATATCCTCAATATCTAGTGTCAAGGTGTGGACTCCCATGTGAAACAACTGTTGGTCCACGTCCCACATATGAACCAGGTACTCCAACAACCTAATTTGGGCCCTCATACCCGGAATCCTGAATAATTTCAAGAGCCCACAGTCTTGGAGGGAAGCAACAGTTCCCGGGTCATTCCCGGCAATAGCATCATCTTCCTCATGTTCTCTTTCTCACCACTATAGCATTATGGTGGTCAAATGCCTGCACAAGAACCATAAGAGAAGGGTCAGCAACTCTTTTCAAACCTTGGCATATTTTTCATTGAGAAAAAATCAAAGTGAAATTTCATTTTGCGGCCCTCGCAGGTCCCCCTTTAGCACAGTGCGAGATTCTCGTAGGTGCCTTTGAGGCCTCCTGCGAGAATCATGCATTCTCGCAGGTTCCGTATGGCTAGCCTGCGAGAACACCTGGGCACAAGTTTTGGCCCTAAAACAAACTCAAAACCTTGAAAATTTCCAATGAAAACAAAAATTAAACCATGGAAAAGGTAGAAGATCAAGATCTTACCTCATCGATGGAGACGGTTCACCAAATGGTCTCCTGTTCCTCCCGCGATCGAGCAATGAAATTTGAGGTAAAAAGAGGGGTTTTGGGCTAAGTTCTTGGCAAAATCACAATGAATATGGTAAAATCCCTTTTACCCACATTTATTTACTTTTTACCATTTATGTTGATTTTTATATTGTTTTATTCATCAAACCTAATGCCTAATAGCCCTATGAGTGTGATTTTTTGCATATGTAACGACTTTGAAGTCCACATGAAGGAGTACATATGTTTTCTCTTTTTTCATCGCATGCTTAACTACTTTTTATGGTTTTTAGACAAAACCTCGATCTTAGTCTTTGTTCGTTCTCACACTCGAAAATACATGAGAACGTAATCGAGTATACTTTTATCACTTTTTTGGGCTCATAAAGGTTATACGAAAAAGGAACCCCCTGGAGTTCTCTTTAAGCATTTTTCAGACTCTCTAAACATGAAAAGATTGTCGAGCGATCTTCTTCTTTTCACGCTCGTTAAATTATTTGAAGAAAACATTTGTTGGGTGATAATTTATCTCTTTTTTGGTCTCATCAGACTACTTTATGAAAAAGGAACTGAGAGAGTTCTCTTTTAAGTGTTTTTCCAGACTCTATAATCATGAAAAACCTTCGAGTTTTCTATCTTTGGACTCGTTAAACAAACATCGAAAGACCCGTAATGGGACTGAACCACTCCTTCCTAGGGTTCGTTAAACATACTCCGAGGGAATCATCCGAAGGATGAGCTTACATCAAAAAGCATATGTTATCCTCCTCAAGATTGCATAAAAATAAAGAGGTACTCGCCAGAAATGGTGGGGGAAAATTTGGGAAAGGGATGTGTTTTCGTATTCATATTTTTCGGCAATAAGTGTCGCTCTTGAACATGAAACCCCCTATTCATTATTTGAAGCCGGTTTGGGAAATCCATTAGTCTCTCATTCAACTTTCTACAAGGTCATATCCTGAGTCGTCTATGAGTCAGTGTTGCCAAATCCATGGTCTTGTTGTTCATATGTTCAAGAGAAGTTCATCCAAAACCTCTATTGAGTCGGCCATCTACAGTTGTCCATTCTTACCAAGTCGGCCTTCCCTGTGTCCATTTTCATCTATATTCATATTTTGTTTCACCTTCAAAATATGTTACTTATTTCATGTCATTGATGGGGGATACATCAAGGCCCTCCTGTGATGAGTCTTGTTCCGTCGACTCCAACTCATTATCTGGAAACGAGACTTAGAAATTGTTTGGTACCTTGGAACTTGCATGCCTCAATGGCAGGTTTCTTTGCTTTAGACAATGGGTTTTCATCATTGACCCCTGATCGGGAGATTCCATTGAATGTTAGACCTCATCTCATTTATTCACATTCATTGGATTGTACTAGTGTACCTTGGGATTCATTGACATTAATGGTTATTTCCCTCACACTTGTTAATGGTTTCATCAATGACCGGTAATCAAGTGGTTTCTACCATGTTCGACTTCAGCACATGTAATCACATGGTTAGATTCGTACTTTTAGGTGACAAGATTAAAGACCCTGGGTATCATCTTTTTGACCCAAGCTGTGATGGAATATGTATGATTTGTTGACACATAGATCCACTTTGTATTTCACATGGCTATGTCATCTTAATTTGAGTCTTCTTTCATAGATCCACAGTGTATTCCTGGTGGCTATGCAGTATATTTTAAGGCATGGATCCATGGTGTATGATTGGTGGCCATGACCTCCGTTCATGATGTCATATGTTCATGATCTGAGTATGGGAATGCCTACCTCAGGACTGGTATTATATTCTGCAGATGCTTGTTTGTTTCCATGTTTCTGATTAGGTGCACTCCCGGTTTCTGACACACACATGTAGTTTACAAAGTATTTTGGTTGTGATAGATTCTGGCCTCATACTTTGGGGGGGAATTTTGTTACACATGATTTTGGTCACTCAGGTGATGTCTTAACAATGGTGTATTCAGGCTCCCAGCAAGGACTTTTTTCCTGAGGAAAGTGGCCCTTGTCTCCTTCCAAAAACATATTTTTAAAGTGATTTCGCAGGCTGCCTATGGCCTAGGGTGTGAGAACCCCTCATTCTCGTAGACCACCTACACTTAGGGTGTGAACTTCTCATAGTTTTCTCCATACACAGGGTGTGAACATGTTTTTAAGCTTGGAAAGGAGAAGAGGTCTCGAGGGTTCTAGAAGGGAATCTTATAGAAAATGAGTTGGCATTCATATGGTTGTCATTTTACTGACTTCTCAGATTTGATGGGATCATCCTCATCCATGTAACCATCTCTCCTTCTCATTTATATTGAAAGGTTTCTCATGGAAAAGGTTAATCAAGATTGAATGAAGAATTGGTGAAAAGAATTGTGTGAAGAACCCTACTTGGATAGAGGCTTGAAGGCTCTAGTTGGTCTATCAAGAGGAATTGGATCTTCTCCATGCAAGTACAGAGCAAGTGTGTGTGTTTGAACCAAGGGTCACTGAAAGGAATCTTGCGACATCAAGGTGATCAGGTTGTATCTTCTACTTTCAATTAATATGATACAGTGGCATGTCCCTTTCCCATAAAGTCATTCTTACTTTATTGTGTAATTCCTTGATCATATGCATAAGTTGATGTTGAATACATTTCGCTATCTTCACTTTGGCTGGTTTGTGTTGTCTTGGGCTTGACCTCACGAGAGCATCGGAGTGAAGCGGGAGCAACAGAGACCTAAGGAAGCGATATAAAGGTATGTCACGTATTCCTCCCTATTAGCAGATTCAACGATTACAACTTAGGGAAATAGTCGTGTCGTGTCCTATTTTTTTCTAGATCCAGGTGAATCTAGGGAGATCTGTTAGTGTCCTCACCTACCGATTAGTCCGATAACAACGTCCATTTCCCCAATCCTCACCATGGAGCCAAACATGAAGTCCTCTCCCGAACAATAGGTCCAGACTAGGAAAACCAACTATCCATCCCCGGGTAACACGGGCTCAGTTGGTAGTTGGGTTCCCTGAAAATGGAATCAAGCCAAAAAATACACATCCTCTATCACAGAGAATGAAAGATGTTCACCTCACACAATGAAGGAATATATATTAGGTCTCCACATCGAGATCAGGAATTGCAACAGGTACTCATATGCCTGCACCAGTGAACACTTAAAAAACTTTAGCAACCCACAGGATTCCAAAGGGCCCCATAGAGTCATCTCCTCATCTCTCACTTCCCCTCTCAGGTGCACCCAATCCCTCTCCCTCCATTGGACTGGCATCATCAACTGGCCATTTGCATCCACATATACAGTACTTGATCAACCATCACAACCCATAAAAACACCAAAATCTCCAAAAAAGATAAGTTTTTACACCCCTCAGCTTTGCCTCAAGGGAATGGTTGTTTTCCCCCGCAGGCGTGCACACATGTGCACTTTTTCATCCCATAGTTGTGCATGCATGTGAAACTGTCATTGATACAAGGGTACACACATGCGGGCCTGTAACACACACATATGTGCATCCCAATGCGCATGTTCGATACACAGTTGCACAACTGTCTTGAACACAGTCGTGCATGCATGCGCAGCTATGCTTCAAACAAGCACACATCCAATTCAAGTGCCCCTATGCCCAGTTGTCCCAATTACATCTGCGCACTCATGCATGTTAATAATTTGATCATCCACACACTGGGGGCCCACCCTCACAAAATCCCCCTGTACAACTATCCATACAACCCTGCCCAAAAAAGAAATCCTAATTACTATGCAGGAGGATATGACCACTAACCTGACACTCACTAATCCTAGGTCGGCTGGATCAATCTCCTGGAATCTCCAAATTTCCTCTAAAAACCTCTCATCCACTAACTCAGACAACAGGTACAAACGAGGTGGCATTTTGGGCCTTACAACTATATATAGTCCCTTTTGCCAAACTTCCATGCTCAATTAGAGGAGCTCTGGTTGTTCATTTTCTGATCCATCTTCAACCACGGGATCAGGATCCCACCCCCTACACAATCCCATCCCCTGGGTCACCATCCATCCTCAGCCCTGGAGGATGCATTTTTCTCACATCCTGCCTAGGTACACTTGCTTATATTCACAAGTTATTGAATTACTATTATATGTTCTTTATCTTCAGATATTGTTCATGTCGGGTATTCGATTTTCATGTGTGAAGGTACTTGGTCATCATGCATCAGCGCTACCCCTTCAGGTATATCATATACATTGGCATGTAATCATTCCCTTTGAATATCAATTGCATCTCCCAGTCATACCCTCCGATCGTTGCCTCTAGGGTCCCCCCATTTGGATCTACAGTACTCATACCTCTACTGCATTTTCAGTATTGTTAACCAGTAGCACTGTCTCCCATATGAGTTGTCCCAATTATAGTCCCCTCTGGAACATTGACACTCATGTTGTTTTCACCCCCTAGGGTGGGAGTCCCAATAGTCTTCGCATTCCCGAGAATCAGTCGCATGCTCCTTCTCCTCATTTTTCTAGCTTCCCCATAATGGACTCCTGGGTAATCTCATTACATTTCCCATTTGGCTGCACCTCTGTAGTATCATTAACCCTCCATTTCATCCACCCTCAGTTTTCCCATCTACATATTTTCCTCCATTGATTTCCCTAATATGGAAACCCACCTATGGGGCCCCCACCCTCCACCTGTTTTCCAAGCAACTTTCTCCCTCACCGGCCAAGCCATCTTGCACTGGGGCACCCATTTCTATATCTACACAATTATCCCAACTTATTCTTTATTCCTTTGGTAATTGTACAAAACCTTTGTTTCCCGCATTTACATAGCTTTCTATTATCGCCTTTAGTGACCTTCCTTTTCCGGCAAAGCAACCCTTGTCACCCTTGGTTGGGGAATTTTTTTTTACCTCCTACCCTTGTTGACATCATCCATAAACCCTGAGTATCCTGCAGTCCATACATCTCTGATCTTTGCGTTTGTCCATATTGTCACGCCTCTGGCACAATTTACCCAAGCCTAGTTGTCCCCCTAACGCTAGATTTAGTTTCACAGGTTTTTGCTGTTATCGGACTAATCGGTAGGTGCGGACACTAACTGATCTCCCTATATCCACCTAGATCTAGAACAAAACACACCAGAACATGATGCTTTCCTTAAGTTTTAAATATTGAATTTACTAACTAAAGAGGGATGAGTGACATACCGTTTAAATGTCGCTTCCTCTCACCATCGCCATCCTAGCTCTGTTCCAACGCTCATACAATGATGAACCTGCAAAAGAACGCAACCAACCAAAGTGATAGCAATAGCATAAACTCAATATAAACCTATGTATGTGATCAAGGAATCATACAATAAAACAAAACAAGATTTATAGGAAAGAATCATATTACTGTATCATATTAAATGTGAAAGAGAGATTACAACCATGGCCTTGATGTCATAAGGTCCTTTCCAACTGTCCTTCGTTCCCCATACACTTCTTTCTCCAAGGATTCTGAGACTATGAATCTGATAGCTACTCACAATCTATCTTGACAAAGCAAATCTCAAAGCCACTCTAACCAAGCTAATAATTCCAAGCCAACCAAAGCTCCAAGCTCAAGCTCAAGCTAACCAAAAGCTAACTTTCTCCATGAGAGCTCCTCTCCTTTTATAAGTTGAAGAGGATAAGGTGAGGAGGTTAAGATGATCCCACTAAATCATGAAAGCGAGTAAGATCCAAACCATTCCGATGCCACCTCACCATGGAAGTTTCTCCTTCTAGAAGATTCGAGAAAAAGCTCATTTTTCCCACATGTAAGCATTCTCTCACCCTGCCTATAGAGCAACCTGTGAACCTCTTGCAACCTATCTATGGTGCAACCTGCGAGAATCAGGCATTCTCGCACCCTGCCTATATAGCAAACTGCGAACTTCCTTTTTTACAAGGTTTTTACAAGGGAAAATGCAACTTCTTTTCTCAGGAAAAAGTTCTTCTCCCTTCTCTCTTTAGGAACTCAGGCCATTAACTCCTCTGAAGGCAACATATAGGTTTACATCATTAACGGTCATAGGGATGATGAAAATAATGTGTAACAACTTCCACTCATCCTTTACGTATATCCCCAACCAAGGGAAGTCTTGAGTCTCACCACTTCTTGACTTCGTCCATGTTCCTCATCAGTTCCTGATATTCTCCAATAGATCTCATGAAACCCTTCTCTTCGTGGAGTCGTGTCTCCCTTTCTGTTGACATCAACATAGTTCCTAGAAGGGTGACAGTATATTGACTCTCATTACCTCCACAATGCGGAGTCTCAGATGACATAGAGAGAATCGGAATTGCTCTATGTTGTCATTGACCCCCATGACATTCGACTTCAACATTTTTTCATGTTGCGGTGGGTCTTACTTTGTGACTATTGCAGTTGTTTTTATAATTTCCAAAGACCTCTGAAAATTGTTGGGCCATCAATGCCTACGACTCCTCGACACTTCTCATAAGTTTCATCGCCTCTTTTGAGAGTTTTTTCACCATCAAAATTGTCCTCTATCATTATCAACTCACCCCTGAGGGCGTTGTATTCATCTAAACCAGCACATAGTTTCAATTACTGTCTTATACATTTTTTGAGTTACATGACACGAGGATGGGGCATGCCCGCATCGTTTGTACATAGTTTTATTTTTCCACACATTGTGAAGGGTTTGGGTCCTACAGGTTCCCCTCTCCCTCCAATGGGTCTCTCTTACCACTCCCCTCAACACTCTTTCTTACAAAAGTACTCTTAGTAGAAGAAACATTGATATATTTGGTCTATACGTATGCTCCTAACCTCACACATCAGGGGGCATCTGTTATCACTGAAATTTTGTCTACAAATGGTTACAGGAATAAAGAATCTCCAAACACCTATTAGTTCATCCATGGCCCAAAAAATGCATTTCAAAAGGGCCCAAAACTATACAACCAGTTATAAAATCAGCATGCGCTCAAAATACACAGAAAGCGCATGCACATGCGCCAGTTGAAAATGTCAGAAAAGCACACATGCACCCAATGCGCGATTGTGGACGCAAAAAACTGTGCATACCTCAAAACGACACATTTATGATTTTAGTCAGCCTTCCACCCACTTTTGGTTCATCTCCCAATTCGATTTGACCCTCAAATCCAAATTGAATCTGGGTCGGGGGTTGGTCAAAGACCTAGAGGTGCCCTAAATGGCTCCTTGTTCACATTAAAAGCTGGTTGAATAATGCCTCAAAGATTTGCTATAAAAAGAGGCCATGGGTGCACTATATTTCAAGAATATATTTGTATTGTTATGTTTCCTCTATTCTCCTGCAAGGAACCTCTTTCCTCATTGGATCATATAAGCATCATTTCATGGAGCTATTCACATCACCTCTTGAGTGAACGAGCTTTGGATTTATTCACCATTCCCTTCTAGTTTTCTATTTGTAAGAAGAGCTCAATAATTGGGGGTTCAAGATACCTCCCTTGGAGGAAGAGGGGACCCATAAGTCTCCCTTTCTCTTTGGTGTTTTCCCACTAATACAATCTATCCATTGGTGGCATGAACATTTTTTTTATTTTTTTATTCTAACATCCTTATGCACTCTAGTTTAGTTTCTTTTATTGTTTTTAGTTTAGTTGTTTGTTTATTTCTTATTATTGATGTTTCTAACTCTTTCATTCACTTTTGTCCTGTCTAGCTAACCCAACTAGACTTGTAAGTGTCCTTATTTTGCTCATCTAGGTGATGAAAAGGATACAACACCCTTTCTCTCGTGATTTCTTAATTTTTTACTTGCAGATTGAGAGTAAATTTTTAGGGGTTCTTAGAAATAGTGGGAGAGATGGATAGGAAAACTATTATACAATAAAACTTGATGGTAATCCTCACACCATACAATTATTTTGATTGGAATTCCAAGGAAGAATTCCAACTTAGAAGGAAAGGATTGTATAATTTGACGATGGCGACATAAATAGAACCTACATTAGCAATTGAGAAGATGAGATGGGCAAACCATAAGGATGAGGCGACGAGACTACTTCTTGATTTAATCTCCACTTATTGATGGTTTCATGCTTCTTCATGAAAGACTCCAAACAATATCTGGCCTACCTTGGAAGGACTCTTTGGAAAGAAAGATGAGATGTGAGATCATATGCTTGAGGTAGAGTTGAATACCTTAGACCCTCAAAGTTTTGATAATATACAAGATTTTTTTACTAAATTTAAATATTTACTATTGATCTTGGGTGAATGTGGTATTGATAAGTCTACACAATAGAAACAACTTATTCTAACAATCTTGGCCAAGCTAGGACCAGAATATGATGTATATATATCCAATTTCCATTCTCGCGGATGTCTTTTTGGAACAAATTGGAAAATGCCTATGTTGGCTCAGTTCATTGAGTCTCTTACACAAGAGTAGACAAAAATCATACAGATGGGCCTCATGAAATATCCCAAATAACATGCACTCACCATGCATGATGGAAAAGGGTCATCCAAATAGAACGAGAAGGATGGATATTCCAAACCCTTTAATGATTCTTCAGGTTATGAAGACTCTTGAGATTCAAAGAAGAAGAAGAAGGGAAAGAAATGCAGTTACTGCAATAAATCGAATCATGAAGAATCCACATGCATGAAGAAACAGATTGATCTTATGGAACAGGCACTTTAGCAGAACAACCTTGGAAACTTCATTCTAGAGGGAGTCAAGAAGTGGAAGGAAGAATATATTTCTCCTAAGAAAGGTAATCATCATGCTTTGGTTGCAATTAATTCCTCATCTGATTCATGGATTATAGATTTTGGTGCATCCCATCATATGGAAGTGAAAGAGGAAGTTTTCTCTTCCTTGAGTCCATTCTCAAGACCCCCTATTCTCATGGGGGATGATACTCAAGTAGCAGTAGTAGGAGAAGGGAGAGTGGAACTCCACAATGACAGTTTTGAGAATATTCTACATGTTCCAAATCTTTCTATGAATCTTCTCTCAGTTTATCAAATCACTCATAAAAGGTAAAAAGGTTGAATTTACATCAGATTCAATTTCAGTAATTGACATGCATGACAATTCCATCGTTGCAATTGGTGAGGTGGATCACAAGTCAAGGTTGTATAAATTCACTAAGTTTTTTGATGATGACTCCTCTATTCTATTTACACATAAGGAGAGTACTTTGCATGCACCTCCAATGCAACACGCATATACTCTTGTGTTTCCATTAGTTTCAGACATTAGAGATGATTCCATACACTCAGATTATGTACATGGAAATAAGAAAGTAGTACAACCAGATAAGAAGCCAACACCGAAGCTTCAGTATATTCCTAAGAAGGCACATACCACACTTCAAGCAACAGACAACCTTGCAAGGAATCCATTGGATTTGAGGATGAATCGATCTCAGCATGAGGAGCCTTCTCATGTACTTTCAGCTTCAGAACCTATGATGCCCATGCATTTATATATGGTTCAATCTACTGATTCGCAAAACTACAATAAGGTTGTAGGAAATCCATTATGGAAAGAAACCATGCAAAAGGAGTATGACTCACTCCTACAGAACCAAACTTGGAATATGGTTCCACGTCCACTAGAAAGGAATATTTTCAGGTCAAGAGTTACAAGACCTGACAGGTTTCCAAAGGACTTCATCATATCCATAAATATTTCTGCATCTTCACGAAGACTTTCAATGAGCAGAAGTTTCAAACTTGGCGGGATCGTCTTGCAGTGAAGAACACAATTGTCTAGCAGATGCTATTTTCTTCTTTTGATACATTATCTTTTGAGGGGGGGTTTTGTTCCCACATGGTTTTCCCTCTTTCCTCACTTTTATTCATTGTTCATTAGTTGCGTTGTACATGAGTACCTAAACTGGCCTAGTAGCTGGGACTCATTTTTTACTCCATAGTGATGTTCAGGGGGGGGTTGAAGAAATTTATGTTTTCAACACACTAGTTCAGTGGGAGTTAACTGAATAGTTCTATTTTAGAATTTATATTTTTACCATCACTATTATGCATGAATGCATTCCTAAGGAAAGCTAACTTTTTGATTTCTTTTTTTAATTATGAAATGTTTTTCCCTATATATGAGGGTATTCCACTCATTCATTGTATCATATTGATCATGATCTATGTATCAATCATAATCTCATTGGAGTAGTGTTAATATATTTTATCATTCTTCCATATTGAATCTCTCTTCCTTTCTTGATAAGATTTGTTTGTACTTGCTTTATATAGATCTCCTGTATAGGTTTCCATGTAACACTGACAAGAGGCACATATTTGTGATATTGGCTTGAGGATCATTCTTGTATATAATTGATGATATGGTATAAGTACATGGTACATGATTAGTTACTCATAATTAATGTTATGGTATCTACATTTGGCATATCTTATGGTACATGATTGATGCATGGTATGGTATGTTGGCATGTTTACAAGAAAAACGTGTTTTTCATTGATGGCAAGAACAATAGCAATGATCAGCAAACATGCAGGCAAGGAAGATCAACAGACATGTAGGAAAGGAAGAACAACAATGATCAAATGACAAGATCAACAGTGTAAGCTAAGAAGGAGGAAAATAGTCAAAGCACGACAAATGTTTTCGGAGTTTCGCAGATAAAGAAATCCAAAGGAAAGAGGTTCAAACTTGCGATATGAGAGATCAATAAAATATTTGGACCATCAGATCACCAAGGATTGTGGACCGTTGATCAGGCATGCAGAAGACTCGTGAAGTGGTGAAATAGTGATAATATCTGGGCCGTCAGATTTGGAGTAATTACAAAGGACCAACAGTCGTTAGATATGGTGAAGCTGGAAGGCAGATAAGACCAAGAGTCATCCAACTCTCCAAAACTATGAAGGAATCCTGACCATCCATCAAGGACAGTCATAGACCGTTGGATCTAGAGGACACATGGCGAAAGATCATCGTTTTGCTGATTGGAAAGTCAAAGGAGCGAAGTGCTTGTTTGAAGTGGCGAGTGGTCATATCTAGTGGTCACATTGTCGAGAGCTAGAGAAGACAATACCTATTTCGAATTTTGTGACATGGAGAGTCGAGAGGACTCATCACAGAACACCCGGGATGCGAAAGTCTGAAATGTGTTTTCGAATAAGGATGTGGTCACAACTAGTGGTTATATCTACGGAATATAGAGGAAGGAGCTAGTAGTGTTAAGCCCCATCTTGGAGTCTCGGCACTCACAACTTGGAGCATCAATACCCTTCATCATAGGAATCGTGATATGTGATATTGTGATGAGATCTGGACCATTGATCAGGCTCGATAAAGTTCATAAGTTCACGAAACATGAAGCGCCTTTTTGGCACAGCCTGTGGTCACCGTCGGTGCTCACGTGAAGGGAAGAAACTAGTAGAGGTAAGGTCCACCTCAGAGTCTTGGTGATCGCAACTTAGAGCATCAAGAATATTCATCACAAGAATCGCAATATGCGAGATTGTGATGAGATCTGGACCGTCAAATCACCGGAGATCTCAACCGTTGATCAGGCTCGATGAAGTTCACGAAATATGAAGCACCTTTTGGCGTAGGCTGTGGTCACAGTTGGTGGTCATGTGAGGGGAAGAAGCTAGCGATGCTAAGCTCCATATCGGAGTCTCATCATTCACAACTTGGAGTGTCAATATCTTCTATCACAGGAATGCTGAGATACGAGATCGCGGAATTAAAACTTTGTTTAGTGCTCGATCACAACCAGTGGGCATATGAATTAAACGCAAGACCCTACGAACTCCATCCAACGGTGCAGGTGAATTTAAGTATGATCGAAGGGATATTATTGTGCTTGACAGTTAATTGACCAGTGGTGATTCAATTGCTGAAGCGGTCTTTGGAGGATCACAGTGTAACTGCTAGAAACCACTGATTTTTTCTGCTAGAGGACTCGAAGAGACTTCTGGGTGATTATCAAAGGAGATGAAGAGTCTCTACGAATATGCCAGTGGAATGAAGATTGTTCGTAGAGGCAATTGACAGATGGATCTAACTGCCAGAGAAGATGAAGAGTTGCCATGATGAACAGGTAGAGTACTCGACATGAGAGAGCATGCAGAAGCATGGTTGGATAGCATGCACAAGGTGCACAGAGACTATAAGTATGCGGAACAAAGAAGAGATGTGGGTTGTTGATGGGCTGTGGGATAGAAGTGAAGAAGAAGGTAGAGCACAGCTGAAGATATGCACAATAGAGTAATGGTGCATTAAATAGACATGGAATATAGTGCATAAAGGTAGAAGGACATAAAGAGTGGAGGAGTGTGCAGAAGACACTAATGTAGACAGAGCAGCGCAGTGTAGCAGAACAACGATGAGACTGGTAATCCATTGAAGAAATTTATATCGTTGTAATAAGTTTTAGTATCAAAGACCAATAAACCAGGGTGGTAGGTAGGTGCTAAGGAGGACTGGTGTCCTCAGAGGTTCACGTGGGTGCTTGAACACAGGAAGTTGTAGCTTCCATCTGATTTCAACCAGAGAAAACAGGGTGGCAGGGTGGTGCAAGGGAGAATTGTTGTTCTCTGTTTTAAAGGTTGGTTCCTATATGATCGAAATTTGGTGCTTCCATCCAGTTGATGCTGGAACACTTAGGGTGTTGGTTCTTCCTTCTAGTTGGTGCTAGAGAAACACAGGGAGTTGGTGCTTCCTTCTAGTTGGTGCTAGAGTAACAAGAGAGTTAGTGCTCTCAGCAAGTAACAGCTTGCAAAATAGACGTTGCAGCCTCATTATGAGTTGGTGCTCATATGTATGATAATGTAAAGAATGTAAAGATTACTTATCATATAAAGAAGAAGAGGTTTTTACCCTCTATGGGTTTCCTCAGGAAATATATACCTATGTGTATCTCATATGTGTGACTGATGTTGAATGTGTTATTTACTTATTTCCCTGCATTATTGTGATTGTCACTGAGTGTTGTATAAAGAGTTTAAAATAAGAATAATTTTTTAAGCATGATAACAACGGATTCACCCCCCCTCTTAGTTGTGAAACAATTGGTATCAGAGCTGGCCCCTTTTATCTAAGGGTATATTCTAGAGCTTAAACATGTCAATCCATGAAGGAAATTCAACCAATAAGGCCCCTCTGTTCAAAGGAACAAACTTTGCCTTCTAGAAAGTGAGAATGAGAACCTACATAATGGCTTTAGGAGAAGATGTCTGGGATGTGGTAGGTACTGGTTATGTAAAGCCAATTGTACTAGATAATAAGGATGACAAGCTAGAATTTAGCTTCAATGCTAAGGCTATGAATGCAATCTTGAGTGGGATTGAAGAAGCAGAATTCGTAAAAGTTATGCACCTAGGAACTGCCAAAGAAATGTGGGACAAACCCATTAGTAGTTATGAAGGTAATGAGAAGGTAAAGGATGCCAAGCTACAAACCTACAAAATACAGTTTGAACAACTGAAGATGAAGGAAGATGAAACTGTTGGAAAATACTTTCTGAGGGTAGAGGAAATGGTTAATGCAATGAAACCACTTGGTGAAACAATTGAGGAACCTTCTTTAGTTCAAAAAATCTTGAGATCTCTCCCAGATAGATTCAAACCGAAGGTCTCTGCTATAGAAGAACTTAATGATCTAAAAACCTTGGAGTTTGATCAAATTCTAGGAACATTGACTGCATATGAAATGAGAATAGTTAAAGATAAACCCACCTCCAGAGAAGCATCATTTAAAGAAGACAAGAATGAGGATTCTGAGCCCAATGAAATTGAAGAAAAAATTGTGAAGAGACTGAAGAAGGGATCAAGCAAATACAAAGTTAAACTGCCTTTCAAATGTTTCAACTGTGGTAGGATAGGTCATTTTGCAAATAAATGTCCCCACAAAGGAAAGGATCAGACATGTGATGATGAGGAGAAGTACAAACACAGAAATTTCTTTAAAGAGAATAACTTTAAGAATAAAAGTCTTTGCATAAAAAATGATGATGATCCTTCAGATGATGAAGACAATGACTCCTCTATTGAAGATAAACTAAATGACTTCATACTTATGGCCAAAGAGGATTATGATAATAACAACATAGGAAGTGATGCTAATGAAGAAGAAGTTGTGGTTGACATGGAAGGAGAACTGATCAGTGCACTGGAAGAGATTGACAGACTAAGAATTAAGAACAGAAAGCAAAGACAATTGTTGATACAGTTCGAGAAAGACAGTAA
>ML816621.1:47040-67933 GCA_009831015.1 Picea engelmannii
GAAGAAGTTGTGGTTGACATGGAAGGAGAACTGATCAGTGCACTGGAAGAGATTGACAGACTAAGAATTAAGAACAGAAAGCAAAGACAATTGTTGATACAGTTCGAGAAAGACAGTAAAGAACCTGATGAAGACCTTGTCCTGCTAAAAGTGGAATTAGAAGAGGCAAATAAAATCAAAGACATTCTGAAACGACAATTATCAGAAAAGAAGGCAAGATGTGAAGCCTTAGAACAAGAAGTAGTAAAAACTAGGAAAGAGATGGAGAAGTTTCAAGCCTTGTATAATCAAAATCTGTCAAGTATCAAAGCCTCAGAAGGATTAGCCACCATTCTGAATCAACAAAGGAATCCAAATCTGGAAACTGGTTTGGGTTATGAAGAGGGATCAAGTAGTGGCAAGCTAAGAAACGAAGAACACATCAAGTTTGTCAAATCTACAACCAATGACAACAACAAACCTGCAGAGACAAAAGAAGACAATCAGTCACCCAGGATGAGTAAATAAAAAGGTGTCAGGACTAAATCTGTAAAACAAATAAATAATGTGCTCCCTACTAAAAGACGTCATCAGCATGGAAGAAATCGATCTGCTCAAAGAAGACAACCATTTTCCAGGTACAAAGAACTTTTCTATGGCTATTGTTTCTACTGTTCTAACTTTGGTCACAAAGTTGTAAATTGTTACTTAAGACTTAGACATGAGCAATTAATATTCCAAAGGAATAAATACTTGCCACAACAAAGAATGATACAGCCAAGTAACAAACCTTCACAGATTGCAAATTGCCAAATCAAGTCTAGGGACATGCAACTAAGGAGGTCAAGAAATACTCAACAGTCAATGAGTAGACAACACTGCAACAATAATTCTAACCTATTGAACAATGATATTGAATGTTACATCTTTCATAACTATGGACATAAATCTGTTGACTGTCGATTAAGGAACTATGAACCAGATTTGAATTCCCCTACTGAAAATGTCAAGTTTTGGAAGAAGAAAGAAAGTGATAAGTGTGGATTAGTGTTGTCAACTCAAAGAAAAGTGAACCCTTGGTATATAGATAGTGGATTCTCCAAACATATGATGGGAGACAAAGGTAAGTTTCTATCTCTAAGTGAAATCAAATCAGGAAACATAACCTTTGGAAATGATGTTCCAGGTAAAATAAAAGGTAAAGGGATGGTGAGTTTAAATAATGGAAAAGGAAAATCCCAAGATGTTTTACTTGTAGATGGGCTGAAACATAATCTGCTCAGTGTAATCCAAATGTGTGACATAGGATGTGAAGTGGTGTTCACGTCCAAATACTGCAAGATAAAGTCTGTAAACTCAGGACAAGTTGTGGCCAAAGGCATAAGGACAGAAAATAATGTATATGTGCTGAAAGAAAATAGAGAAGAATGTCATCTAAGCAAACATGATGAAAGTTGGTTATGGCATAGGAGGCTTGAACATCTAAACTTTTACCACTTAATCAAACTCAAAAATCTTGAGGCAGTAAAATAT
Source organism: Picea engelmannii (assembly GCA_009831015.1). Classification (NCBI taxonomy): domain Eukaryota; kingdom Viridiplantae; phylum Streptophyta; class Pinopsida; order Pinales; family Pinaceae; genus Picea; species Picea engelmannii. Next base: position 48,553 of record ML816621.1, read on the forward strand.
CTTCTGGGAATATCAAAGCCCCAAGATTCAATGTGTAAACCCTACCAACTAGGAAAGCTAAACAGGACACAGTTTAAGTCCAAGAGATTTACTTCAATAGAGAAACCACTCCAACTAGTTCATATGGATTTATGTGGACCATCAAGACAGGAAGTCACAAGGAAAGAAAACTACTTCATGTTGATTATTGATGATTACTCCAGACTTACTTGGGTTTCCTTTCTCAAGGAAAAAGATAAAGCATTTGAGAAGTTTAAAATATTTAAGGCTTTAACTGAGACTCAAACATACAAGAGGTTAAGGGAAATAAGAATAGACCGAGGAGGAGAGTTTATGTCAAGTGACTTCAAGAAATTTTGTGATAAGCATGGGATCAAGAGAGAATACACAATCCCAAGAACTCCACAACAAAATGGAGTAGTTGAGAGGCAAAACAGAACAGTGCAGGAAATGGCCAGGTCAATGATGAATGAGAAGAACATTGGTCAAACTTACTGGGTAGAAGCGATACACACAGCAGTCCATGTTCTTAACAAAGCCCACCTAAAACCACAAAGTGACAAGACACCTTATGAACTATGGTATGGAAGACCTGCTTCAGTTAAACACTTCAAAGTCTTTGGGAGTAAATGTTACATAAAGAATAATGATGAGAACCTTAGCAAATATGATGACAGGGCTGATGAAGGTATCTTCTTAGGATATGCTACAAACAGTAAAAGATACAAATTCTATAATAAGAGGATGCATAAAATGGTTGACTGTATTGATGTAAAAGTTGATGAAGGAATCCCAGCAAGAGAGGTGTAAAATAATGAATCTTCTACAGAGGACACAACTAAAGATAAAGATGAACAGGTCCAAGAATCAGAAAACGAAGAATCTGAATCAGATGAAGACTCAGATACTCAGATAGACTCAAATCAGGAGGCTCCTTCAAATTCCTCCTCCAGAATTACTCAAAAGAATCATCCTGCAAGTCAGATCATTGGTGAAAAAGGCAAAGGTGTACAAACCAGGAGAAAGATAATAAAAAATATTGAGCAATCACATATAGCTTTCATAGCCATGCTGAAACTTGAGAAATTTAATGAAGCTAGGAAAGATGACCTTTGGGTTAAAGCAATGAATGATGAACTTGATTAGATTAAGAAAAACAATAGGTGGGAGATGGTTCATAGACCGGAAGGTAAAAATATCATTGGTTCCAAATGGATCTTTAAGAATAAGGTGAATGAGCAGGGACAAGTTGTCAGGAACAAAGAAAGATTGGTCTGTAAAGGCTATGCTCAAATAGAAGGACTGGATTTTGATGAAACATTTGCACCCGTATCTAGGTTAGAAGCTATCAGAATATTTCTTGCCTATGCTTGTCATAAAAGGTTTAAAGTTTATCAAATGGATGTCAAGTCATCTTTTCTAAATGGATATTTAAATGAAGAAGTCTATATGGAACAACTAGAGGGTTTCGAACTGTCTGATAACCATGACTTAGTATGCAAGCTGAAGAAAGATTTATATGGGTTAAAACAAGCTCCTTGTGCCTGGTATCACAGACTGGATACGTATCTCAAAGACAAAGGGTTCAAGAGAGGAACAATTGACAACAATCTATATATCAAAACAAAGGGTGATAATTTTCTCATTGTGTTGGTATATGTAGATGACATCATCTTCAGATGTAATAAGGATTCATTGGTAAAATGGTTTGCTTTTGCCATGGAGTCCGAGTTTGAAATGTCTATGATAGGTGAACTGTCATTTTTTCTTGGTCTGCAAATTACTCAGAGGTCTGAAGGGATGTTCATTTCTCAAGAAAAATATCTAAGAGAAATGTTGAAAAGGTTTCAAATGGAAGATTCTAAACCTGTGGGCACACCTATGGTTACTGGATGCAAATTAAGCAAGGATGATGATTCACCTTATGTTGATCAAAGTTCATATAGGTCAATGATAGGTAGCCTGATGTACATCACAACATCTCACCCAGACATAATGCATGTTGTTGGAATGGTAGGAAGATATCAGTCTGCACCTAAACAGAGTCATTTTCTAGTTGTCAAAAGGATATTCAAGTATTTAAAAGAAACAATGACTTATGGTTTGTGGTATCCTAGAAATCAGAATTTTCAATTAACTACTTATTCAAATGCAGATTGGACAAACTGTGTTGATGAGAGAAAAAGCACCAGTGGAGGAGCATTATTCATGGGTGAATCCTTAGTAGCATGGATTAGTAAAAAGCAAAGTTCCATTTCTTTATCGACTACATAGGCAGAGTACATTGCTGCTGCTACCTGTTGCACTCAAGTATTATGGATGATTCATACAGTTGCAGACTTGGAGGTAAAATATGCAGCACCGATCCCAATTCATTGTGATAACACTAGTGCCATCATTGTGTCTAAGAATCTTTTACTCCACTCCAAGACCAAGCATATTCCCATAAAATACCATTTTCTGAGAGAGTAGGTCACCAATCAGGTTGTTAAGGTCCATTACACTCCAACCACAAAAAAAATTGTAGACATCTTTACTAAACCCCTAGCCAAGACACCATTTGAATATCTCCAATAGAAGTCGGGTGTCATCCCATCTCACATCTAAGAAAGTCCACCCTGTTAGGGGGAATTTGTATTGGTTGAACATCTAATACCTCCTAAAAATACTGCAACATCTTAGGGGGAGTGTGTTTTCTTTGAAATTGATGTCAAAGGGGGAGAAAAGGAGTGGTTTGGACCAGATGCTACAGTTGGAGGTCCAAACAGATTAGTGCAGCCATTCAGGGTTTCCATCAATGAAAAAGGGGGATATTGTTGTCATGTTTACAAGAAAAGCATGCTTGTCATTGATGGCAAGAAAAAAAACAATGATCAGCAAACAGGGAGGCAAGGAAGATCATCAGATAGGCAGGCAAGGAAGAATAACAGTGATTGAATGACAAGATCAGCAGTGTAAGCTAAGAAGGAGGAAAACAGTCAAAGCACAACAAAGGTTTTCAGAGTTTCACAGATCAGGAAATCCAAAGGAAAGAGGTTCAAACTCGCAATATGTGAGATCACAAAAAGATCTTGACCGTCAGATCACCAAGGATTGTGCACCATTGATTAGGCATGAAGAAGGCTCGTGAAGTGGAAAAATCACGATAATATATGGGCCATCAGATTTGGAGTAATTACGAAGGACCAATAGTCGTTAGATATGGTGAAGCTGCAAGGCGGATAAGACCAAGATTCATCCAACTCTCCAATACTATGAAGGAATCCTGACCACCCATCGAGGATAGCCATGGACCGTTGGATCTAGAGGACACATGGCGAAATATCATCGTTTCACTGACTGGAAAGTCAAAGGATCGAAGTGCTCATTTGAAGTGGTGAGTGGTCATATCTAGTGGTCACATTGTCAAGAGATAGAGAAGCCAAGCCCTATTTTGGAGTTCATGACATGGAGAGTTGAGAGGACTCATCACAAAACACCTGAGATGCGAAAGTGTGAAATGTGTTTTCAAATAAGATTGTGATCATAGCCAGTGGTTATATATACGTAAGATAGAGGAAGGATATAGTGGTGTTAAGCCCCATCTCGGAGTCTCGACACTCATGACTTGGAGCATCAAGACCCTTCATCACAGGAATCGTGATATGCGAGATCACGATGAGATCTAGACTGTCGGATCATTAGAGATATCAACCATTGATCAGGCTCGATAAAGTTCATAAGTTCATGAAACATGAAGCACCTTTTTGGCGCAGCCTGTGGTCACCGTCGGTGGTCACGTGAAGGGAAGAAGCTAGCAGAGGTAAGGTCCACCTCAGAGCCTCGACGATTGCAACTTGGAGAGACAAGACTATTCATCACAGGAATCACGATATGCGATATCGCAATGAGATTTGGACCATCAGATCACCGAAGATCTCAATCGTTGATCAGGCTCAATGAAGTTCACGAAATATGAAGCACCTTTTAGCGCAGCCTGTGGTCACAACCAGTGGTCATGTGAGGGAAATAAGCTAGCGGTGCTAAGCTCCATCTCGGAGTCTCGACGATCGTGACTTGGAGTGTCTAGATCTTCTATCACAAGAATGTCGAGATATGAGATAGCGAAATTAAAAATCTATTTAGTGCTCAATCACAGCTAGTGGGCATATGAATTAAATGCAAGACCCTACGAACTCCATCCAATGGTGCAGGTGAATTTAAGTATGATCGAAGGGATACTTTTGCGCTTGAAAGTAAATCGACCAGTGGTGATTAAGTTTTTGAAGCGGTCTTTGGAGGATCACAATGTAACTGATAGAAACCACTGATGTTTTCTACCAGAGGACTCGAAGACACTTCTGGGTGATTATCAGAGGAGCTGAAGAGTCTCTACGAATCTACCAGTGGAATGAAGACTGTTCATAGAGGAAATTGACAGATGGATCTAATTGCCAGAGAAGATAAAGAGTTTCCATGATGAACAAGTAGAGTACTTGACATGAGAGAGCATGCAGAAGCATGGTGGGATATCATGCACAAGGTGCACAGAGACTATAAGTATGCATAACAGAGAAGAGATGTGGGTCGTTGATGGGAAGTGGGATATAAGTGAAGAGGAAGGTAGAGCGCAACTGAAGATATGCAAAATAGAGGAATGGTGAATTAAATAGACATGGCGTGCAGTGCATAAAGGTAGAAGGACATAAAGAGTGGATGAGTGTGCAAAATACACTGATGCAGATAGAGCAGCGCAGTGTAGAAGAACAATGATGAGACTGGTAAGCCATTGAAGAAATTTATATCACTGTAATAAGTTTTAGTAACAAAGACCAATAAACCAGGGTGGTAGGGAGGTGCTAGGGAGGACTGGTGTCCTCAGAGGTTCAAGTGGGTGCTTGAACACAGGGAGTTGTGCCTTCCATTTGATTGCAACCAGAGAAACCAGGGTGGCAGGGTGGTGCAAGGGAGAACTTTTGTTCTCTGTTTTACAGGTTGATGCCTGTATGATCGGATGTTGGTGCTTCCATCCGGTTGATGCTCGAACACTTTGGGAGTTGGTTCTTCCTTGTAGTTGGTGCTAGAGAAACACAGGGAGTTGGTGCTAGAGGAACCAAAGAGTTGGTGCTCTCAGCAAGTAGTAGCTTGAAAAATAGAGGTTGCAGCCTCATTATGAGTTGGTGTTCATGTGTATGATAATGTAAAGACTGTAAATATTACTTATCATATAAAGAAGAAGAGGTTTTTACCCTCTATGGGTTTCCTCAGGAAATATCTGCCTCTGTGTATCTCATATGTGTGACTGATGCTGAATGTGTTATTACTTATTTCCATGCATTATTGTGATTGTCACTGAGTGCATTGTAAAGAGTTTAAAATAATCATAATTCTTTAATCACGGTAACAACTGATTCACCCCCCCTCTCAGTTTTCCAACATGGTATAGCTTTGGTAGAGCACATGTTGATGATTAGTTATAGGTTAATGGTACAGTGATAGTGACATGACATTGGATATAGTGACAGGTTGGATGACATATTGATTATAGGTTGATTATGAGAGGCAATGATAGTATCATTGGTAGTGAGAGGTTGGTTTACATTTATATTTTAGGGCAGCAATATGGGGTAAGGAAAGGGGGATTTATCCTCCTTTTAGTTAGTGTCGAAGAACAAAGGGATTTGGAGCTTCCTTCAGGTTAGAGACTGAGAATTAGAGGGTTGTAGCCTCCTTCTAATAGGAGCCATAGAATCTAGGGAGTTGTAGCTTCCTTCAGGTTGGAGCCTATCAATAGGCATTCGTAACATCCTTCCAGTTGCAGTTGGAGAATTGGAAAGTTGGTGCTTCCAAAGAATGTATTCTTTGATATATAAGAAAAAAATTATGTGGTTTTCTCCCATTTGGGTTTCCACATAAATTTGGGTGTACTATGTTTCTTTGGATGTCTATTATCCTTTGTTGATATATATTTATCATGATATATTGATGATATAATATGGATGAAATTAATTATTACATATTGTGGTTAAAATGTGATACTAAATTTCTCATATGGATTCACCCCTCCCTCCTTACCCCCCCGCCCCCCCATCTCAGTATTCCAACAAAAGGTATTAGATCAGTTCCTTCAAGAAACATTTTAAACACTAGAAGGAAATCATGGAATACACTAATATTGGAGAACCAAGGTTTGGTGGTCAGAACTATGCCTTCTGGAACAAAGGGATGCAAACCTTTTTACAGGAATAGGAATTTGATGTTTGGAAGTCAATAGTAGATGAATAAGGCTAAAGGAACCATTCTGAGTAGTCTGGATGATTCAATATTTTTCAAAGTTATGCATTGGAACACTGCAAAGGATATTTGGGATAAAATTCAAAATATTTATGAAGAAGATACTAGAGTCAAGGGAGCTAAGCTTCAAACCCTTAGAGCTAATTTTGAGAAATTGAAGATGACGGAAGATGAAGACATTGTAGCCTATTTTTTGGGAGTTGAAGAAACAATGAACACTATTAGAGGATTGGGAGAATAAGTTGATGAATCAATTTTCGTTCAAAAGGTTGTAAGATCTCTACCTATGATATTTAATCCTAAGATATCATCCCTAGAAGAAAGAATAGATCTTGACATTTTGAGCATGGACAAGCTACATGGAATATTCACAGCTTATGAAATGAAGATAGAATAAGAGAACCCAGTCACAAAGGAAGAAACATTCAAGGCATCCAATGATACGAAGAATAAAAACAAGAATAAGTCAAAACATGATTGTAGTTGTAGTGATGATTCAGAGGAAGATGAAGAAGAGGTAAACTTTGTAAGGAAGATAAAAATAGGAACCAACAAGTATAAAGGAGACAAGAGAAGGAACAAAAAAAAATTCTTCAAGAAAAATTTATACTCAAAAGAAGACAACTCCTCATCAGATGAGGATGAATATAGTGGCAGTGATTCAAAGAGAGTACTCTTCATGGTAGTAGATGATGATGAAGAAGATTTCGAAGAATAAGGAAAAGTTGATCTCATAGTAGAAACAATCAGTTCCTTAGAAGAACTGAGAAAATAAAGAAAGGAAAACAAGTCACTCAAGGAAGAGTTAAATACAAAGAACAAAGATCACAATTCCAACTCTGAATAAGTTTAGAAGATAATCACAAAGTTAAAGATCCAAGTAGAATAATACAAAAGGATTAAGAAACACTCAGAAGTTAATTAGAAGAAAAGGATAATATGATTGAAATCTTGGAAGTTGAAATAGTCACTCTAAGAAAATATCTTTAGAAGAAAGATATGCAGTAGAATAACACTAAAATATTGGATGAGATCATCAACAATCAAAGGCCATACTATGATAGGTCTATGCTAAGATACAACCAGATGAAAACTGATAAAGGTTCAATCTCCAAGATGACATGATAGGAAGTAGAATAAAGAACCTATGCATAAATAGTCAAAGGTACTCAAGAAGAAAATCATAGAGGAACTAGACCACCTAAATGATTCAGAACATAGAACCATCAATCAACAACATCTCAAGAAGAAGAAGAAGGCTTCAGAAGAGAAACACCATTTAGAAGATCCCCTACATCCAGATATCAAACTACTTTTTCTTATTTTATGCTATTCTTGTAACAATTTTGGTCACAAAACTACAAAATGTAGAGTCTATGCCAAGAAAAAACAAAACTATGAAGGTTATTCAAACAACAGTTATCTCATAAAGTCACATGAAGCACAAAATTAGAATCACAACAATTTTGGTTCACTAAGTAATGAAATAGAGTGCTACAAGTGAAACAATTTTGGACACATAACCAAAGATTTTAGACTAATTGTTCATCCATGAACCAAAGAAGAATAATGATATTCATAAACAGGAACCACAAAGAATATGGAGAAGAAAGAAGGATCAATTCAACACTGAAGAATGCTCGCTTTCTCTACAAGTGCAACACAAGAAAAATGGGTGGTATGTTGACAACGATTTTTTGAAGCATATGGCAGGTGACAAGAACATGTTTCTGACCCTGAAGAAGGAACAGGATGGATCATTTTTTTTGGAAATGATAACTCAGCCATAATCATAGGTAGAGGCATAGTCAATCTTGGAAGAAAATATGCCAAGGAATAAAATGTTCTACTGGTCAAAGATATGAAGCACAATCTTCTAAGCGTAAGTCAAATGTGTGATCACGGACACAAAATTTTGTTTAACTCAGAAAAATGTGAGATAAGGAAAGAAGGATCAAGCAAATTTGTGGCTACAACTAGAAGAACCCCAAACAACATATATGTCCTGAATGATATTGGAAGGGAAATATGTTTCTTAGGAAAATAAAATGAAAGCTGGTTATGACACAGAAGGATGGGTCACGTAAAATTTGATAACCTTGTCAAAATCAGTAAAAAGGAAGCAGTAAATGAAATTCATGAGATCTCAAAGCCAACAAATACTCTTTGTGAGCATTGTCTACAAGGAAAAAAAATCAGGACCAAGTTCAAATCAAAAGTGTACTCCATGAAAAAACCTTTAGAGATTGTACACATTGACCTATGTGGACCTACAATAATAAAGGGATTAAATGGTGAACAACACTTTATGCTATTGGTTGATGACTACACAATAATGAGTGTATTTTTCTTTCTCAAGAAGAAGTCAGAGGCATTTGAACACTTCAATATATACAAAGAGATGGTTGAAACTAAGATGGACTTGAAAATCAAGTTCTTCAAAAAATAGAGAGTTTACATCAAAGGAATTCATGGATTTATGTGGCAAACATGGAATAAAGAGATAGTTCTCAACAGCTAAGACACCTCAACAAAACGGAGTTGTCGAACAGAAGAGCAGATCAATATAGGAATAGTCAGGACCATATTGAAATATTCCAAGTTTAGTGGAATATTTTGGGCACAAGAAGTACATACAACAATTCACATCCTGAACATAGGAATGCTCAGAAGTAACAGTGATAAGATTCCTTGAGTTATGGAAAGGAAGATTGACAGATGTGAAGCATTTCAGAGTATTTAGAAGAAAATGTTATATCAAAAGAGAAGATGGAAGGAATGGAAAATTTGACTCCCGAGTTGATAAGGGCATATTAGTTTGGTATTCAAGAAAAATAAAATCATATAAATGCTTCAATCCAATACTCAAAATGGAAAGAATCAATGTAACAATTGACGAGACAGATGTATAGAATGGAAAAGAAGTAAGAAAGAATTCAGAAGAGCGAGATGATGAGGAAGATTTAAAGAATAATAAATAGAAGAAGATGAAGAGAAGCTAAAAGTAGATCAAGAGGATGATGAGTAGTCAATACCTCTTAAGACACCTAGTCGATGAGTGCAGAAAAATCATCCACCAGAACGGATTATTGGGAATAAATATGTAAGAGTTGAAACTTGAAGAAGAATATTTTCACCGAAACAAAGACATATAGCACTATTTTCTGTATTTGAGCCAAACAGTTTTGAAGAATCCAACAATGATGAACACTGGGTAAATACTATGGATGAATAATTGGATCAGATACAAAAGAATGACACATCGGAACTAGTTCTAAGGCTGAAGGACAAGAACATGATTGGCACAAAGTGGGTTTTTAGGAACAAACTAAATGAGGATGGATAGGTAACTAGAAATAAAGAAAGGTTAGAATAGAAAGGTGATGGCACATGGGAAGACCTAGGGTTTATCTCAAATAGCGCACCAACAATCCCTAACTACTGGCCCTTTCAGAAACACCTGTGAAGCAAATGAAGTCTCACCCGATGTAGTGAGGGGGGGTTGCAGACACAGGTGTCTTCAACCAAAGGAAATGAAAGTGGAATCAAGGCAATCATGCATGGAGATCAGATTATTCCATTCCAAACATAAACCTACTTTGCACAGTTATATATCATATCTAACATACTAATGCATCATCAGGGTAACATAAAAAATAACACAACAACAAGATATACGTGGTTCACCCTCTCCCTAGGGCTACTCCCACATAACTGTGCTTTATAATATATTAGGTGAAATATTATAGTTCTATCTGCACTCGTAGCTTATAGATCTCTCTCATTCTATCTTTACTCTATCTCCCTTCCCTGTGCACCTAGCTGCAGGGTTGATCTTCGCACCCAACTGAAGATCTTACAACACAGACTTCTCTCACCACATAATACTCCTCCCAGGTCCTCTTAACCTTTATTTACACATTACAATAGCTCATTGACAGCCTTAGGCCAAATCCTAGGTGTTTAAAACCCTAGAAACCAAAACCCTAGGTGTCTAAAACCCTAGGTCAACTTGACCCACGTTTTCAGGGCTTTACCATCCTGTCTTTCCTTCTTTCCCGTGAGGTGCTCCAAAGAATATATTGGTGGATTTTTCCTCTTGTTGAGTTGTCCATGATCCATCTTCCTTTCTTTTATGTCTTCCTCGATATCCATGTCCAACATCTTGCTTTATCTTACTTCGCTCCATCTTTTCTTCTCTTTTGCTCACTTCGACCCAGTATCAGTCACTGTATCTTCTGCGCAGTTTGCATTTCATCTTTCCTTCCATATTATTTGATTACTTCCATAACCAAGGGCCATGAGGCCCTCGACACTCACTTGTGACTCATCCCAAGGCAATATGATCTGAACCTTCTAATTTTCTTCAACTGTAGACTGCAGAGTGCAGTCTGTGCTTTCTGCTTTGTTCCTCCCCACTGTGTGCAGACTATCTTTTCTATGTATGGTACCTAGTTTCAACTACACCTAGTACCTAGACCCTTCTCCTTCTATTTTTACCAAGATCTGGGAGGCAACTGATTGTCATAGTACAATTTCAACTGGCTCCCATTCACCAATCCTTCCTTCCATTCTCCATTCAAAGTCTTCAACTGCGCAGCTCCTCCTTCCGTGACATAGGAAACCTCATACGGCCCCATCTAATGTGTTATGAACTTCTCTATATGCTTCATGAACTTGTTATCATATACCAATACCAGATATCCTTCCTTAAATGCTTTCTTCTTGATATGTTTGTCATGGTAAGCCTTTTCTCATTTCTTCTGAACTTGCTCATGGAATCCTGCAATAAATCAGTCTTCCTCTAGTTCGACCAACTGCATGAGCCTCTCTTGAATAGCACCAGTGTCATCCATATCTGTAAAGGTTGCAATTCTTAATATGGGGACTAAATATTCCATGGGTATAACTACTTCTAGGACATAAACCAACTTAAAGGGGGTCTGCATTGTCAGCTTCTTGCAAGTGGTTCTATAGGCCCATAATACTAATGGTACTCTCAAGTCCCAGTCATCTTTGTTTACACTACAAATATTCATCAGCACTGTCTCTAAGATCTTATTGAAAGATTCAACCATCCCATTCGCTTGTGGGTGGTAAGGAGTTCTCTTCTGGTGGTGAACTTCAAATTCCTAAGTCAAGGCTTCAATAGTCTTATTAATAAAATGTGTACCTTGTTCACTCATGAGGATATTTGGGCATACAAACCTAGTTATGATATCATCAAATATGAAACATGCAGTTGTAGTTGGACTACAATATTTAACTTCTCTTTCTTCAACCCATCTGGTCAAGTACTCTATCGCAGTGATGATGTATCTAGCTCCTGTGCGCTTCCCTAGTGGGTTTATAGGTCCTATGAAGTGAATGGACCATTTATCAAAATCCTGTAAGGTTATCTTGGGTTCTAGTGGAATGTCATCTCTTCTAGACAGTTTCCCAACTCTTTGGCATACATCGCAAGCTCTATAGTATTCTTTATCATCTCTATGTAAAGTAGGCCACCAGAGGCCAGCTCTAAGAACCTTCTACATTGTTTCTTTTCTTGCATAGTGTACTCTTGCGATGCCTTCATGAGATTCTTCTAAGATTAGTGGTCTTTCTGCTTCCATGACATATCTCCTTAGGATCTCATCAGGTAACATCTTGTATAGTTGTCCAGCTATAAGTGAAAAGTCTGTAGCACGCACTACTAGTTGTTTCTTTGGGTGATTGTATATTCACTAGGTTCCATTCTCATTGATAGGAACTAGATTATCTAGGAAAAGTTATTTTCAATCTTTCTAATGGCCAGCAGTTGTGCATCTGACAATGTATCCTCCAAAATAGTAGGTTCCTCTCCATGTTCCAACCTCAACAAGTGGGCAAATCCTTTGTTCATTCTTCCTGGCTTGACCACAATCTCAAAATCATATTCCTGAAATAGAAGAATCCATATGCATATTCTTCCCCCCAACACTGGTTTGTTGACTAGGTATTTCAGCGTGGAGTGATCAGTGAACATTTTAAAGTGTCCTCCCAAGAAGTAGTGGTGAAACTTCTGCAATGCATACACCATGGCTAACCCTTCTCTCTCAGTTCTGGTGTAATTTATCTCAGCTATTGATAGCTTCCTGCTAGAAAAGGATAATGGATGGTCAATGTCTCTTGTTCCTAGTTTTGCTAACATAGATCATAATGCAACAGAGGATGCATCAACATGCACGTGAAATTCCTTGCTCCAATCTGGGAAAACTAGAATATGCGCAGTAACCATTTTCTTTTTCAGTGTGTCGAAGCTCTACTGGAATTCTTCCATCCATTGATAATCATAGTATTTATTCAAAATCTTCTCCATGGGTACCGTGATCTGTGCATATCCATTAGTGAACTTCATGTAGTATCCAGTATGTCCCGGCGCAGTGCATAGCTATTTGACTAAAGTAGAAGGGGGTAAATTAACTATAATGGCAATCTTAGATGGATCTACCAGCAATCCCTGCTTATACACAATATGGCCTAGCATCACTCCAAAGGGTGAAAAGAAGATGCACTTCTTCAGGTTCATGGAAATTTGATATTGTCTACACTTATCTAACATTAATATTAAACATTCAATATGATTTTGCAATAAGCTAAAAACATACTAGTCATCAAAATATGCTTCCAGAAATTTATGTAAAAACTCCTTGAATGCTTTGACCACCACCCTAGAAAAGATGGCTGGTACATTCTTCAATCCAAACCGCATCATTGTATATTGGTAGGATCCTCATTCTATTGCAAATGTGGTCTTATGGCGATCTTCTTTGGCAATCCTAATCTGATGGTATCGTGAAAAAGTCGTTTGTAAAAGAATATACCTCCTGTCCTCCAACATTATCTAACACTTCATCAGTAAATGGTGTAGGGAATGGGTCATGTAAACAAGCTTCATTCAGTTTTCTGAGATCTACATAGATTCTGATCTCTCCAGTCTTCTTATCCTACACCACCATAGGGTTGATCCATTCTGACTCTTTGACAGGTTCTATGATCCCTGCGTCCATCATTCTGTCTAGTTCAATATTCACTTTCTCCTTATATGTAGGGTTCAATATGTAAGGTATTTGTTAAACTGGCCTTACATCTGGTTTCAAGGGGATCTTCATCTCCCCCATGGGCCCTTTAATTCCCTTCATATTAGTGAACTTGGTTGGAAACAAGTCCTGATATTCATGAAGTAACTCAATGATCTTATCAATAGTGGCATCATCCCAGTACTATCCAACATTAGAAAGCTTAGGTGCTTGCTCTATTCCTATATTAACTTTCTTGATTTTGATTAGCTGTCCAATAAAAGGTAGTTCAACTTTGGGTCCTTCTATGTGTCGTTGTCCTTCTGTTTTTGTGATGTTCACCTTCCTAGGATCATCGTCTTCATCGACATTGCTATTGTAACATCCTTGCAATTTTTGAAGAGGTGCAGTCCATTCATCTTCTTCTTGCTCCACAGGGAGGCTAGGGGATTCCTCAAATGTTTTTTGTCTTACAACCTGTAAAGCTTGATCTACCAGAGGGTGTTGACTTTCAAATAAAAATGTAGCTACAAAATTCTGAGTCATACATTTCCAATCTGCAGTGGTGAGGCAAAGTTCCACTTCAAGGTACCAGTTGATAGGTATTGTGTCTAGAGTATTGATGAATTTATGCACCCACTTCTCTTGAGGAATGCATCTCCAAGCCTCCTCACAACTTTGCACATGGTCTTTTGGACAACTTTGACCTGTGTACCTAAATTCACATCCTTCAACTTGTTTTGAAAATTGCGATGTCATCAAAGTGCGACATTGTTCCTAGTTCACGATGTTCCTTTTATTTGTTCCCCGCCATCTTGCTGGAGTATCTTTCAAAGCCTCGTTCAGTGCCAACAATCTCTATTGTACTGGTACAATTTCTTCAAATTCTAGTAAGAAATTTTCTAAGTGATTCAAACCATCAAATGTGGGTAAATTACTTACTGTTGTGTGGATCCAACGAACTTCTCTGGTCAATCTAGCACATCTCCACACAGAAACTTCATACATCTTGTTCTACCAATTCTCTAGTACTTCTTCTGAATCTGATGAGAATGCATTGTCACTTCGCCAACTTAAATTCCCATATTCTATAGGATTAATGTAATCTTGTTGTCTTGCGGTCAATTTGTATATATTCTCTAGATCATATGCATGGTCCTCTTCTCTGATGGGCTTTGTGCATTTGGGACCTTCATCAAGATCGAAAGGTGCAATGACCCTAAGGCCATCACCTTCAAACATCATTCTTCTTTTCTTCAAATCAACAACAGTAGAATTGTTTAAATCCAAATCAATTCCTAACAGCATGGGATAAGGACAACTATCATCGACTATCTCAATCACCTTGAAGTCCACAAATGTTCTGACCCCATTGATGCCTACAGGGACATGCTCCAATATTATGAAGGGTCTCATAGCCTATTGATTGGCCATCCTAAGCCTGATGGGGGAATACATCAACTTAGGTTTTTCCATCAGTTCCCAGGTCTTCTTCTTCATAATATTGTCCTCTGATCCTAGGTCAAGGACCACGTAATCTATATCATAATCTCCTAACTGAGCATGCAGATGTAGATCCTTATTTGTCCTTCTCTTTTTGGATAGTTGATGTACTGCTTTATTTAGTAAAGGATATACCTTTCCCAGCTCATAATGTCTGATCAATTTTTGTAGATCTTGTACAACGCTCTTATTCTTTATCAAATTGATGCAAATGCATAAGAATTCCATGAGTTTGCTTACCTCTTTTCCTTCTCCAGGAAAATAAGACTGATCAAAGTCCAGGGGCATTCCACATTCTCTCACTTCTAGTTGTGCCTTTGATGAAGAATCTTGATCTCTTCTAAACTCTTTTCTTTCCTATTCAAATGTCTGCTTCTCTTTCTTTGGATCAAGCTCTTGTGTCTTCTCCGCATGTTTTTTGACTCTTGATTGTTCTATAGTCTTTCCTAGAGTCACATTGTCTTCTCCTATAGAAGCACCTCCTCTAGTGATAACACTGACTCTGGGATCTGCTCCACGAGGTCCTGCTATGATTATATGTACTTGTTGGTTTCCTCCTCATCTTTCCTGAAGTTTGGCTAACAACGTAGGACAATATTCTATGACATGTTCAAATTAGTTGTAGTAATTGCAAGTGGTACAAGGGTTTTGAAAATCCCTTTCCAAATGACCTAGTTGTAAGAATTTATAACAAATGATCTAACCTCTACCTCGAACCATACTGCATCCTTGTCCTCTTCCTCTAAATCCACATCGAGGGTTGAAATTTCCTCTTCCAGGGGAATTATACTGCGTAGTTTTCTCTTCTTGTTGTACTTCGCCTTGAATTTTGTATATATCCCTTGACCTTTCATGCATGAGGTCATTGGCCCTACAATCCCTATCATCATTCCCTACTAACTTACAGAACGTGCAATATAGATTTGTGGGAGTCTGAACATAATTTTGCATGTAATATCATTCACGCGATGTATATTTCTACATACCTTGCACCAAGGTAAGGTAACTTGCTTCAAAGGTCTAGGATATCCAGATGCCAAGTACTCATGAAATAAGGGACAATGCTCCTTATCATGGCCTTTTGATTTGCATCTAATGCACCAGATGTATTCTCTTTTATCTTTTCCCTTGTCTTTCTTCATATCTTCGACCTGCAGAGACAGGCTAGTTAACTGACTCAAGATTTGACTCATACCTGAGTTGGATTCTCCCATAGGGATTTATTCTAGCTTCATGGAAATATCCAATGCCTCAGCCTTCGAAGCAATCTTTTGTTGCATCAAAGGGACTCTAATGTGTGGTAAAAGGGTAGCAATGAACCATTCCTTGTTCTTCTCGTCTGGGATCTGAAAAGTCAACTGACCCGTTAAGGTTTTAAACCTTTGATCAAACTCCCAAACAAGTTCATATATTCTCTGCTTGATTACTTTCAACTCTGTAATGCATTGTGACTCCGACTTGGTTTTCTTGAATTCTGCAACCTATGCATTCTTGATCTCATTCAACAGTTTAGGCTATGCAATTCCCTGGACAAGTTTCATGTACCAGCTCAGTTCACGATCTCTCAAGGTAGTACTAAAATGAGCTCGTTTAATATCTTTTTCAGTGACATTATTAATACTCCATACAGCTTCACATAGAAAAAAGTGTTGATCAGGATCTTCAGATCCATCTCCTCTAAAGGTGGGTAACCTCATCTCATCTACCATAGATCTTCCTAGGTTTCCTGACTGAGTGTGCATTGAACCACTTGCACCAATGCTTTAAGTGCTCTGATAACTTAGGTTACTCTTGTTACTTAATGTTGTTGAAACAATAGGGGGTGTAATAGCACTTACATCAACAGTCTATGCAGTCCTTGAAGTTTCTAACTCTTCCCGGTGAGGTTCTTCAGTCTTCTCTTCTTCTTCCCTAGTGAACCCTGAATGTTCCTCATTCAACAACTCTTCTTCTTCTCCACTGTAGAACCCTTCTTCTTGTGTTGGTTTGTGACTCTGCTCAAACAAGTTCACTAGAGGAAATTATTTGAAGGTCCTCCCACTACATGTGTGTCTAATATCTATGTAATTTTCACTGTCTGATTTCTTGAACATTAGATTTTTTAGTCTGGCCCACAACTGTATCTTCAAGATGTTCTTCTCATGCAATAGCATCTTGATTTTCGACTTCAAGAAGTGTAAAAATTTTCCTCTAGGTTCTTTAAAGAAATATCTCTCTACTTGGCTATATGATTCTACCCTATCAATAGAAAACTCTTTGATATACCCTCCAATGGTACTATCAAACTAGTGATCTACTGCTCTTGACATGGCGTTGTCAACTCTTTTGACCTTCTTGATCAACGTCGATGTCCAAAAAACAAGTGGTCTAGACCTGATCTCAAACTGGGTGTCTGCTAATCTGGACAACCACTCATATAGCTCCTTATGAATTCCTCCAAAGAAAATATCTTGTATATTAGTAAAGATATACCTTTCCAACTAGTCTTCTATGCTAATATTAGGGTTCTTATTCTGAGCTTCTGCAAAGTCCTTTTCTTGTTCTTCTATCCACTTTTGAATCTCTGTCTTCAATGGAAACCACCTTGACATTCCCTCAATAAGATCTCGGTCCCAGAAACAGAACCATTTTTTGGCACAGGGGTAGACCCAGGTTTCAGATCTAATAGTGCACCAACAAGCCCTAACTACTGGCCCTTTCAACAACACCTGTGAAGCAGATGAATTCTCAACAAAAGTATTTATAGGGGGTTGTAGGACACAGGTATCTACAACCATAGGAAATACAAGTGGGATCAAGGAAATCATGCATGGAGATCAGATTATTCTATTCCAAACATAAACCTACTTTGCAAGTCATATATCAGATCTAACATACTAATGCATCATCAGGGTAACATAATAAAGAACACAACATCAATCACACACAATAACAATATATGCGTGGTTCACCCTCTCCCTAGGGCTACGTCCACAGAACTGTGCTTTATAATATATTAGGTGAAAGCTTACATTTATATCTATGCTCTTATTTTGCATATCTCTCTACTTATCTCTTTATTATATCTCCATTCCCTATGCACCCATTTGCAGGGTTGATCTTCGCACTCAGCTGAAGATCTTACAACACAGACTTCTCTCACCACACAATACTCCTCCCTCAGTAATAACAACAATCACTCATTATTACATAATCAAATTAATTATGACGATGACGACGACACCATCCTAGGTCCTCTTGACATTTATTTGTACATTACAATAGCTCACGGACAACCTTAGGTCGAAGCCTATGTGTCTAAAACCATAGATACCAAAACTCTAGGTGTCTAAAACCCTATGTCAAATTTACCCACGTTTTCAAGGCTTCACCAGCCTGTCTTTCCTTCTTTCCCATGAGGTGATCCAAAGAATCTATTGTTGAATTTTTTCACTTACTGATTTGTCCACGATCTATCTTCCTTTCTTATCTATCTTCCTTGATCTCCTCATCCAATGGATTTCTTTCTCTTACTTCGCTCCGTCTTTTCTGCTCTTTTCTCACTTCGACCCAGTATCAGTCACTGTATCTTCTACGATGTTCACATTTAGTCTTTCCTTCCATAATCTTTGCTTACTTCCATAACCAAGGGCCAACAAAAGGATAATATCAAATTGAAGGGGTATATTTTGAATATACCATTTCCCCAGTTTCTAGGATGGAAACAATCACATTGATATTAGCTTATGCATTTTCTAAAATAATCAAGGTATATAAGATGGATGTAAAATCATCCTTTCTAAATGGAGAATTAGAATAAGTCTACATCGAACAACCTAAAGGGTTTCTACTATCAGAAAAGGAAGATTATGTTTGTATACTGAAGAAAGCATTGTATGGAATCAAGCAGGCCCCCAGAGCTTGATATTCAATATTGGGAAAGTATCTACAACAACAAGGATTCAGGAAGGGAAATGCAGATAAAAATATCTACATAAAATATAAACGAGACAATATATTGATAATTTAATTTTATGTAGATGATATTATCTTTGGGAGTGATGATGACAGGATGAGTCAAAAGTTTTCCAAAGACATGCAGAATGGTTTTGAAATTTCTTTGATCGGTGAGTTGACTTTATTTTTGGGATTACAAATATGTCAGTGTGATTATTGTGCTACTTATATGATTAGTATAATGCACTCATTAATTATCAATCCGAGATTCGTAATCAATAGAGTTACAAGACACCAGTAGGAAAGGTAATTCTAATGTCATGAGCATAGAACTATTCTAAATTATGCATGTTGGAAACAAGGCAAGCTAGCAAACCGAAACACACTTTGGTTTCCTTTCACAGAGAGGCTATCTAATCCATTATGGCACATGCAAGTATGATATGGATTTCTTTTGACATATCAACTCTGCTATCTGACCTAGAAAGTTAACTATGCAATCACACTTCTGAAAGGGAAATCACACATCAATCATCAAGACATAGCATGGGTAGTTCAATAGTCAATATATTGAGTATGATGTGGTTCACAATGTGTTGTTGTGAACTTCACTAATTATCCTTCAAATATGT